>JAODAC010007523.1:0-90566 GCA_027575185.1 Mimaenictus wilsoni
ATTACGTTTTCCTATATTTCCTCCATGTGTAACATATCTCACGAGTTGATAAATTCTGAATAAATCATGCAAAAAATGTTTGCATTCAAACACTTGCGAACTATTAGAAAACGGTAACATATACAAACTATTACATTGTCAATATTCACGGTATCTTAATGCTGACAGCTTTATAATAAATTCTTCAAATTATCCAACCATGTAATTTATATAAAATAGATATATCAAACCCAATTTATGATAGACGAGCAAATATTTGCATTCCAGGCGAAAATATCAGATACTTTTCTAATTTACAATCTGATCTAATTGTAAAACATTTCGCATGCATTCCAGGGCGTTTCAGGGATATGCAATTTAGAAGTAAGCCCAGTTGAAAATCGTCAGGGGTGTATTGATTTGGATATTTCATTACAGATCAATTCTAGTGAGTAATTTATGCACTTGTCAAACGTTTCATTCTATTTCGTCATATTTTCTTAGGTTCTCTATCAATGAGTGATACTCGTGATGTATGGGCAAATTTGAAGCTCGCTGAACATAACTCGAAAATCTGTGAACTTAGCGCTCCAGACGCATCATTTATCTTACCAAAGGTAGAATTTTAAAAGCAACGTCTTCCCTTACATAATTTAGATTCCTTAGAACATGGCGGAATTCAGTATAGCTTGCGACCAAATACATCCATTGGAAATTCATCCCACTTGTAATTACGTTTTGAATATACCACACTTGGATTGTCTGAAGAGTTTCAACATTCCTGCCTGCGTCGGTACTACGTGCGATTGTAGTGATATTCGCAATCATTCGTCAGTGAGCAATATATCACTGGTGCGTATCGACGGTGATAATTTTGAGATGGAATGGGCGCGAGTCGGTAATGACAATCTCACCTATATTGTAATAGAGTAAGACCCTATCTGTTACTTGTAAATAGTTCTGTTAAACGATGATTCCGTAGGAATTACTTTAATAAAATTCGTCAAAATAAAACTATCCCAATCAAAGATGGTTTACAACGCGCCAAAAAGGGTTCCTTATCTGTCACTATTGAAGGAATTCCAAAAGAAAATCAAAGTATTTGTTTCGAGTTCTTCTTTAAGGAGTTTTGCAAACAGGACAGACCAATATGTCCCGATAGAGTTCCCGTCTTGGAGAATCATACTTCAAATATAGTGGCAGTAGTTGTAGTCTTTCTACTAGCTATTCTCGTAGTGCTTGGATACTTCATTTATAATACGAAAAAATCATCTAAAATATTTGCCCCCAAAGGGGAAGTAGTCCAATTGGACAGAATGAACACGACGGAAGAGAACCCATTGTATACCAAACTATTACAGATTACTAACAATGATCCACAGGAGATTAGTCTGAGTCAATTAACATTCATCAAGGAGCTTGACGCTGGTAATTTCGGAGTTGTATATCAAGCTATTTTGACAGATCGCAATGGTATATGTCTGAACGTTGCAGTTAAGCAATTACGATGTAAAGTAACATATTTGTTGATAATTCTTGAATAACTTTGCATTTTACTCGTAGCTACTTTCGTTGATGAACGGGAGGCGTTCCTAGAGGAAATTGAAACTATGAAGACTATCGGCTATCACCCGCACGTGGTAAAACTCATAGGTTACAGTATGGTGGATTCAATAGCTATAGTGATGGAACTCACATGCGGTAGTTTAAAAAGTTACTTGGTTGAGTTACGGGAGACGTGGAATCAAGGATCAGTATTCAATTAGTAAGAAATCATATTTTTCATATAGTTGAAGAAAGTCTAACTTTCTTAACTTTCCTAACTGCAGCCATAATGATTTTACCCACACCTCTACAACTGGAGGCAGTTGTGATACAGGATATTCTCAAAACTCAGTCAGGCATAACTCCGTGTCAAGTAGGTATTTTGCTTTTTTTTCTACGGGTAATCCTGGAGTTTCTTCCTTTTTTTCATGAAGTGTACTTTTAAATCGTAGTTCTAACGAAACTAAATTGTAGTTATAAATCCTGTACTGAAAATATTTTTTTTTTCATGTCGTAATCGTTATATTTATAAAACCTTTTCGTAGATGTTTTGGACATGAGGACCTTGTTTAGACATGGGGTCCTCTTTGAAACATTATATATTCTAAGGTGACATTCTTTTAAATAGTGCACTTCATGCATGAAGTTGATTTTCTGTAATTCTGTGACGAGCACATCCCAAATGAAAGACCCAAGCAAAGTCCTAAGGAGGATCCCGCATATCCATTCTATCCATTCCTACATACATAATACTTAAGGAGTGCAGTTCATAAAAAAGGATACGAAACTCTAGCTTTAAATGAGTACAGTTGGTCACCCTACTAATTTGTCCTAGTAGCTCCTAGTAGGCTTCCCCTAATCCGCGTCTGCACAATCTGGTACTTCTTGCCATCACAATTATTATGTTTACTCTTCCCAAAGGTTGTCCACTCCTTTGCTTCATTTTTGCAGAATTTTCATCTTTGCTATCCAATAACGCATTTCTTTTTATCACTCTCGATGCAAATTACAAGTTTTTAATATTCCCAGCGACATACACAAATCTTCCAAGCGAGTACCCAACAACACCAACAAGTGACACCTTCTCCGTCTCGAATCTCGTCTACGTGTTGGACAGCAAGGAGTTGCAAAGCTTCGCTCTACAGATCGCCAAAGGAATGGCACACCTGGAGAGTATTCCAGTAACACACCGCGACGTCGCCGCACGAAATGTTCTCATCAACGAGCACAAAATGCTCAAGATCTCCGACTTTGGCATGTCGCGTCCAGGGGTTTACGTCAACCAGCGCACCCGTAGGATCCCTATGCGGTGGATGGCCATTGAAGCACTCGAAAATAACCGTACCGACAGCAAGAGCGACGTGTGGTCTTACGGCATCGTACTCTGGGAGATCGGTACCCTCGGCGCGATGCCCTACGTGGAATTGCCCGATGCTCTTGTACAACCCCGTATCAAACAGGGTCATCGCTTAGATCGACCAAAAATCTGCACAGACGAATTATACGCATTGATGTTGCGCTGTTGGGAAGAGGATCCCAGAATGCGACCAACATTTGCAGAAATGGTTGTCGCGTTGGAAAGCACAATGACACGAGCATACGTTGACTTTGGTCAGGTTGGCAAGGACTATGTATTTCCTTCACTTTCTGAGATGTTTTAGAATAATTTAAACTTAAAAAGATAGGTTATATGTTGAAAGAATTGTACTCGCACTATTATTGTGACTATTTAATATAAAGAGAAAAACTGGAGAGCACTGAAAAATATGTAATTTCTCATAAAATAGCATCAACGGAACTCATTATAATTATATTTTAAGTCTACAGTGTTAAGGATAATTAAACTGCCACTCTTACGTCATTCCATTCCGGGAGAGTTACCCTGCACACGTGCAGCTTACACATCGTAAGTAAGCAACATCGGATGGTTGCTAAGACATGTAATAATAATCAGGATCTTCTTTCCATATGTCTTTTTTTCTTTGTCGGATCATGATAATACGTTTCGTATCTTATGATTTTCCATTTTTAATGATATAGTCAAACCTGGTTATAACGGAAACCGATTATTTATTATTATTATTTTATATATATTACAATAATTGCAACTTGTATATGTTGCATTAACAGCAGCATTCATTGTACCCTCGCGCGTGTACTCGCGTTAAGTGCGCCTAGGTCAGTCTACATGCCGGCGTGTTGATGGTTTGCCACGTAATTCATACAGCGAATGATGCTGTTAAAGCAATATATACCAAACTTTGAATTTTTTTTGGGCAAACGACTCAAAACGGCGTAAAATGCCGTTAACACAATTTATTTCTAAAGATGTACTACACGTACAACAATTTCTTCAAATCCGTGTTGGACAATTGAAACACTCTCCTGGTTAGCTTGCTTTTCCTAGTTGTTTTTCCTCACGACTTTCAGTTCCTAATTTTTTTTCTTATGACCTCATTTCTAATTTTGTCCATCCTTCTGACTCCTAAGACTTTTCTCATTACTTTCATTTCAAGTGCCCTGACCTTGCTTTGCTCTTGTTGGGTTAATATTCAGGATTCTGCACCGTAAGTGAGGATTGGTCTGATAATTGCCTTATAAACTCTAATTACCGCTGTGAAGTTAGTAAAAAATCCCAGATTTCTTTTAAATTTATTGCAAGTTTAGGTAAGGACAGAATTGATTGTATTTCCTTTTATAGTTTGTTTGTCTGATAGTTTTCAACTTTATATTGAAAAAAATATTAAAATTTAATAAGTCCTAATTTTTGCCTCCTACAGACCCGAATGTACCTCATATAATAAACGATTTAGACAAATTATAAATAAAAACTATTTCTTTGGGATTTTACCGCCATTTATTACAATGTAACATTGTAATAAACGGCGGTAAAATTTTAAAATTGTTTGAAATTGTTCAAAAGTACGTCTTGTTATCGAAAGATGGCATACCTATTCGAATACTACCAATTCCACACTATTCTAAAGCGAATATAACCTGTTCTGTTTATATCTGTCAAATTTGACGTTTTCCGCTGGGTATCCTGAACAAACTGAAATTCCCGATCAAAACATAATAATTCTCCACAGACCTGGACGTATTCAACGAGAATGTTCGCGCGTATGGATTGCTAACGTGCGGCACGCACGCCCGCAGCGGCAGCCGTCATGTTCCACAAGGCAGACAATGCGAAAGTCGATTTTCTCGAGCAGACGAAGGCGGCTCGCGAGGAGCGCGCTCTCGAAAAGCGCAAGGATGTCGCGGCAATTGCGATACAATCGCACGTACGAGGTTGGCTGACGCGTATACGTTTCGCAGGACGAATTCTGTAAGTATTCGACCGCCACGAAACAGTTATCAAATAAAAATTCCTGCTTGCAGCGAGGACTTTGATACGATCATACCAGAAATACACGAAGACACTCGACCCGTCTTCAAGCCGGTAATCGGAGTCTACCATTGTGCACGGCGTTTCCTGCTGGTCTATCGTCGAGACCGCGATCGGGAGCGCTTTGTCAAGCTTTGTAGATATCTCGTGGCGACGCTCGAATGCGATTCGCCCAGGTTCAGCTATGTTGGCGTGGGCCTTAACAAAGAGTATGTGATGCAATGGATTGCTCATATGAGTGATGTTTTGTGGAAATGTTGCCTCATGCTGGAAGAACTCCGGCCTGAGTTCGCCAACGACACCAAAGTCATCCTTGTCCTGCTGCACACGCTTGTCTCGTTCACCGGCACGAAGACTTGGATGGTGCTTAAGCACAAGAACATGGAGAAATTGCAGGCGGGCATGAATCAATTGTGTGCCAACTTAATGGGCCAAATATTTCATAGGGGATTTTATATAACGCTTAAGGTATCACAAGAATATTTAAACCTCAGGTTACGAACATAATCCTTTCCACAGGAACAATTTGAAACTTAAAAGCACCTTTTATATTTAATTCTTATTTCATAAGTCGAGTTTATATTTCGGGTTATGAGCTTTAATTCATTTGTATTCGAATTTAATTTTTCCTATCTCCTAATTTGTTTTGCATTCTCCCTGTCGTTGTTTCGAATTAGTTACTTAATTTAATATTTTACTTGAAGCATGTAGTTCGTAAGTCGAGTCTATTTTTCAGGATCCGATCAAACTATTATTAACTCTATTCCATTAATTTAGTAATTAGTTCTTACATACCGTTTCCTTCCTTATTTCGTCTCCAGGTACACTAACATTATTCAGTTGACTCTTTGTATTTGTGGGCCGAGATTTATTGACAGAATTTTGATAATACGTTGATTTCTGTATAATTTTCGTAGACGATCTTACTCAAAGGTCTAGGACGCGCCAAGATCGCATTCAACAAAGTGTCACTTTCTGCGATTCTGACACTCTCAATGCGTCCCCTCGCCGCGGCGAATTACAGCGATAAATTGATGACAATGTTCCTGATTCATATCCTCTCCGTTCCGGGCTTTATACGTCATCTAGAAACGTACACTCCCGAGAGTATCGTCACTCTTCAGAATGCCAACATATTCCCGAAGAGCTTGGAACTCCTTTCAAGTCAACAATCCATGCGAATTGTCTTCAACACGCTGGAAGGAAGCTATGCTCTGTGTCTTTTAGCAAACCTTCTGCAGTTGGGGTATAACGGGCGCCCTGATGTGTTGAAAGACATGAGCTTTCCTACTTTCACGGTGGTGGTTACCGGACTTTTGGAAAGTTGTCAGAATTACGTGGTTAGTAAGCAGTCGAATTTGACTCATTGGCATCCTGTGCTTGGATGGTTTGCCCAACCTATGGATCCTGCTCTACACGCTGCAATGCCTCATGTGAAGACTCAGTTGCATCTGTTATGGAATGCATCGATGATTCGAATACTTTTGGGGGACTTTCTGGCAACGATGGTTGATGGTGTTGAAGCACCACAGACTGGTCATAGTCCTATAAATAATGGTGGGTTTTCGGGGGCAAATTTCATCAGGAAAGCTTTAGAATCGCGAGGCAATCGGCAAAATTCTACGAAGCACTATCGAACTCTAGGAAGTCCCGAGGTTCATCGAGTTGTTTTAATTTGTTCCATGTATCATACCGCATTGAATACGTTGAATCAATTAAAATTGGATATACTTACTGGTAAATTATTGCATTAAATAATTGCATAGAGATTAATCTCATTCTTTCTTCTTTTATCAGGTTTGTGTTATCAAGGAGGAATTTTATACAACTTATGGTTATTCCTCTGTTCTTTGGGTCCAAATTGTGGTCTGAAGACATTTATGGATCATCTTGCAATCAATACTAAATGTACAGCCCCCGAATTTCAAATGTTGCAGTTGATTGCCGAATGCATGACCCATTATGTCACGTAAGTCCTTTTTAATATTTTCAAATTTCTTACAATCATGTTATATCTTATAGTATTCTCGATGATATGGAAATGTACGAACAACAGGAGCAATTCAAACTCAACGACTTCATTGTAATGTCAAATTTCCTCAATTCGTTTCTTTACAAAGCGGTGCTCAGCAATCTATTCGATCTCAAAACAATTCAAACTAACGCACTCTTCCAATCCCTTCACACTTTACTTATGGTTCTCTATAGAAGAGACTGTCGAAGAGTGTATGCACCACAAGGTCACTGGTTACTGAAAGAACTTCGAGTTTCAAATTTCATCACAGAATTGGAGAAAGGGAGACGCGGACCACAGTTGCTTATGCAGACGATGCCACACATTGTACCACATGAAGACCGAGTTCGTCTGTTTCGAAAGTATATTACTAATGAAAAGACCGTGCTTGGTTTAACTGAATCCGCCTGTGCGTCACCTCAATCTACATTGATCACAGTCCATCGATCAAGAATTGTCGAGGATGGGTATCGCCAACTTGCTCTTCTACCAGCTCAAGCTTTAAAAGGTGTTATTCGTGTGAGATTCATCAATGAGCAAGGTCTTGATGAAGCTGGTATCGATCAAGATGGTGTCTTTAAAGAATTCCTCGAAGAAAGTATCAAAAGAGTGTTTGATCCCTCGTTGAACCTATTCAAGGCGACCAGCGAGGAGCGGTTGTATCCGTCTCCAACGAGTTATCTACAGGATAATCACCTTCAGTTGTTTGACTTTGTTGGCCGGATGCTCGGCAAGGCAGTCTATGAAGGCATAGTTGTTGATGTGCCCTTTGCGAGCTTTTTTCTCAGTCAAGTTCTTGGACAAACGGCGCAAGCATTGTACAGTTGCGTTGATGAATTGCCCTCATTGGACGCCGAAGTATATCGCAGCTTAAGTTACGTGAAACACTATACTGGGGATATTTCGGAATTGGATCTGACATTCAGCATTGATGAGGACAACATGGGGCGGTTGGTAACGCATGAGTTAATTCCGGGCGGAAAGGCGATACCCGTTACGAATGATAACAAGTAAGTTTTAACATTTCAAAATAGGGTGCCTATTATCATATATCCTGAATATATAAGTAAATAAAGTTCTACGTTTTGATCCGTCTTCTGGGATGTAAGAATTATGCGACTAATATAGCGACATATTTAGCTCAGAATTTATGATACGCAGGCGAATATCATGTCTTTTGTTTTAAGGATCAATTACATCCATTTGGTGGCGCACTTCCGGATGCACGTCCAGATACGCGATCAAACGGCAGCGTTCATACGCGGCTTCCGTTCGATTATCAACCCAGATTGGTTGTCACTCTTTTCCACACCGGAAGTAAGTACAAAAAAAGCTTGCAACTTACCTTGTGGAAAACCTGTAGGAAGCCGTTTTGATGCTTCTTCCTTAACTGAACCTATAACAAACATTTTATTAATAAATAATAAAAATGAACATGACGTGTACTAAAGTATTCTCTATAGTTACAAAGATTGATATCGGGTGATAATGTACCACTGGATCTTCGAGATCTACGCAAACATACACAATATTATGGTGGTTTCCACGACTCTCATCGTGTTGTCGGTTGGTTATGGGACATATTGGATAAAGACTTCACCGAGGAAGAGAAAGCAATGTTTCTAAAGGTATTAAACATAGTTTTTAATGTTTTAATTGTAAACAAGTATATATAATCAATCCACAGTTTGTAACAAGTTGTTCGAAACCACCCCTACTCGGCTTCGCACATCTAGAACCACCGTTTTCCATTCGTTGCGTGGAAGTCGGCGATGATGAAGACACCGGCGACACCATCGGCAGCGTTATTCGAGGTTTCTTCACGATCCGTAAGAAGGACCCGTTGAATCGGCTACCAACATCTTCAACATGTTTCAACCTGCTGAAGCTACCAAATTACCAGAAAAAGAGCACTCTTCGGGAAAAACTTCGATATGCAGTCACATGCAACACTGGTTTCGAGCTATCTTAAACAAGATGACGCTCCAAATAGCATGACGTAAATTAAGGACCAACGTAGAATAATCACGAAACTAAACAATTTAACACGAAATTAAAGAGCATCTAAACGTCACACTAGCATCTTTTCTAGCCGATCTAGGAGGTTCCTCTTCTAGATTTAAAACCTTTGCATTTTACACCGCATATTAATGTAAAATGTAGACATCAGCGTGGTTACGAGTAGACCTAAAGAGCGAGTTTTTTATTATGTAATATAACTTGAAATTGATATTATTCACTCTTGGTGAATGTGTACATAAGAATTGTTTGTAAAAAACGCTATAAATGTGGTATTAAAATAAATATTAATGTCGTAAAAACTGTTTTTCATGTTGCAATACTCGTTTCGACGAATTGCCTTAGGTGCGTACAATTATTGTGGCTGTTAAAGGAAATTTTCAGCCCTACCACCCATACAAAGCGAGTTATTTTCGACGGTAAGCAGCAGTTCCAAGTTTGAAACTTGAATTTTCATACCTACTTTTAGCCGACGAAACAAAGTGTGCCGTTTGCTGGTTTTATGCGCGATTTCGGGAGTAAATGACCTGCCACCAACAAAGGGCCTATCTATATACCTGTACAAGCCGGCTCAAAACTAGTTTTTCTTTTTCACCAGTTTTACCTTGGAAGTTGTAAAACTACCTGTCTCGCCGTAATCTCTTCAAAAGAGTTCGCAGTTTTAGCATAGATTATTTCGCGATTTAAAGTGTAAGAATGTGCGCATTATAAAGATTTAACCAAGGTGCGTAAATCTTTCTTAAGATAAGCTTTTTCTAGGGAAAATTGGAAATTAGCTTCAAAATTAACATATTTATAAACTATTTTATTTTATATTAATATATCAGTATCGTAACATGGCCGAAAGATATAAAACACAAATTGTTTTTTTATACAAAATAATCGATGATTATTACAATGTCGAAATACCTCATATCTCGGTAGCAGTGTTTCTCAAATGTGATGTCAAAATTTGACTGCACAGAAAGAAGCAAATTTCCAAATTTGACCCAACTTGATCGGGAAGCAAATATGAACAAAGTCAAAAAGGGAGACCCAGCTTGAATTTGTTCCCAGGGGAGCAAATTTGATCATATCCCAGCGGGGGGGGTCGGCCCTGCAGTATACCGAACTCGAAGTATAAACTAATGTATAAATGTTTCTTGAACACAATACTCCCGTTTTTATACCTAATTTACCCGGCACAAATTTGAATTGCACATTTCAGTGGTATATAATCATAGTTTATTTTATTCGCCCTATGCTGACCAATTAAAGGTTTAGTAATCCGCCTAAAGTATAATTTCAGTGAAAATTCTAAGGTGACTTTATCATTGATTCAAAACGTCGACCTTGCCCGCCCTTCGATTTCGCTCAATGCACTCAATGAGTTCAATTTACAAAATTGTATGTGACACTACGTACCACACACGGGTAGACCGCACGCGGGCAACATGCATGTATTTATTTATAAACCGTTTTTTCCTGATAAATAACATTCACGCCGACCATTGAACTTTCAACAAACACATCTTAACAAACATCGACACGATCCATCACGCAAAAATGCCTCGAAAAATGACAACAAAACGAAAATTTGTATTCGAAAAACTTTTACGCGGTATGTTATTGCGAAAAAATCGTTGACGCACCACACCATTAGCCACGTGCTGGTAAACACCTCGGAAGATGCATATTTATAAATCGCATCGAAAATTCGCTCGATGCATTGTGCACTTGCACAGATTGTCCTTCTACGCTCTAATTTTACCGCACAAAGAAATTTTAATTGACTGTTTTTGTGAATTTCGCCTATAGAGACAAGTCGCGTATGCCAACGTTTAAAAGTTCACCAAGGTTAATTGCGATCGCGTTGTTTTTGCATTGCGAAATTGTTTTAAATGCGACACTCCACGTTTGATATGTTAGCAAACGTACATTGCTTATACTTAAAACACGAGGGGTTTAATTTCGGGGTTAGAAACAGCGCAAAAATTGCATAATTTTTTAGCAATATGAATAAATATTGAATGTTTTATAAAAAATACATTACCTTTGTTTTGCTTTGATGGAGTGATGTTTACCGGTGGACAATGACACTAATTGTTTACTATTTAACACACGACAATAGCCCACGTCGCTAATAAATTCAACAATTAATAAAAATAGTCGCTAATTTAGAAACGAACAGCTGATATGATGAAGCATTGAAAACATGCAAATTTTTGTTGCGCATGCGTAGATATTGTTAGGTAAATCGAAGAGTTGAAAATGGATAGAATTTAGATCAGTCATATAACAAGGATCATTAATTACCAATTGATAGTTCAAAATACATATAGTTAGGACTGGTATTATTTTGTGATGGTGTAATTATTAGACGATTTCCTACTTGATTATACTTGATAGCATAATACAAGTAGTCTTTTTATTTTATTTTTAATGTTTAAATTTGAAATTTGGTCATGATAATCATTCCATGGAGTATATATTGTTGAAGTTTTGTTCTCGGAAGCGGATCGGCTTCTTTCGATTCGGTTCGTAGCTACCGAATATGGAAGGGAATGGAGAGGTGGCAGGTAGGCTGCCCGCAGCATTCACCACACGTTTGAATTTAGTCAGTCCGGACGAGAGTACGGGGGCGGTCATAGTCATCGATCGACGCGAGATTGTGAACAGACCCATATCGACTGGCCTGCTCCGTTTTGCAAGATTCTTAGGGCATACGTTTGTCTCCACCACCGGTAGAAAGTCAACTCTTTCAAAAGAAACAACACGCCATTCCGTCGATCCTCGTGAATACCTTTGTGGAGATCGTGACAGCAACGCAACTAGCTTCCTCGCATCGCCGTCGAACACAAAGACAAGGGACTGAGCCTGCCCGTGGGTGCTATATCAAACTAATCAACGCGTGTTTGGTGCACAATGGCCGTACGGCAGTAAAATCCGGTATCAGTGACAGTCAGTTGGTGAGAACAAACTGCTGGAATCCGTACTAAGAGGGGTCTTACCTTCGATTTTCCAGTTGTGTTCGCGAGTCACGGTGACGTCCAGTGTGCATACGAGTGTGGTGACTCAATTTCGCGTGAAACACCCAAAGTACGGTGGGAATTCCGCGAGGACTCGTAGAGCATGAAAAGTGGTGCGTGCGAGGGGCGGCACTGCTGAGAGCGACGTCGACGGTAGTAGCGTGAGGAGCGGCGCAGGAGGCGAAGGGGACGCGTGCGCCGCGCTGGTGCAGTATCTGATGGCTGTGGTCGGCCCTAGCCGGCACTCGCGGGGCGCCTCGGCGGCGACGTCGATGTCCGCCGTCTCCATGTCGCTGATGCAGGGCGCGGCGGGTCCAACAGTCGCGGCGGCGGGTGGTAACGGAGGGGCTGCGGCGGCTGCCGTCGCCGCAGGAGCTCAGGCGGGTGCCGGTGGCGGTCTGCATGCCGCTCAGCCGTACTACCATCCACAGCACGCCGCCGCGCCCGCCCACACACAGGAGCAGGTGCAGCCGGACAGGCCCATAGGATACGGTGCCTTCGGCGTCGTATGGTGAGTAACACAAAATTCCTTTTCAACACTACTTTATTGACTCGCTACGGTACCTTAACAAAAACCGTACCACCCAAACGAGAGACGAAAATACGTACAACATTTAATCATGTTCTGAGCTAAGAAAAATAAAGTTGTTGCTAGAAGCGCTTTATTTTTTTGTGTGGGGCTCTTTCGATTAATGCTTCAATTCGCGCCTTGTCGGTGTCCGTTTTTTGTAATTCTGATGGGTCCACGGTTTTCATGGTTCGTTTGGCGTGCGCGTTCATTCGACCACCTGCCCTAAAACACTAACAGCTGCTTGCTACGCGCCTTGGTACGAAACGTACCCAGGCGAAACCCATCCACGTCCGGACGCGACAGTCCTCGCTGGAAGGCACTCGAACTCTCTACAAGTGCCTAGTGTGCACCACGTCAATGCAGTAAGCCTATTGTTACGCCAGCCAAACGTAGCCTAATTGAACGCTGGGCAACACCCTGTGAAAGGTACCATAAGGTCCATTTACTCGTTTGTATACCGACTGTGTGCCAAGCACCACGCACACCTAGACGGAACCGGTTCGTCGGTGCCGAGTTGTGTTGGACACGAATTTTTCAAATTTTCTATAGCCTCTCCTCTCGCCGAGTTGCCGGCAAAGATCTCACAAGGTAGAGAGAAGTTCTAGGTACCCCGAGGCATTTTTCCCATGGGTATAGATGTGTGCTGATGTTTGCGTGAGCGCTCTGTGTGTATATGTGTATGCCCGACCCGGGAATCTGAGAATCTAGGTTTGCGCTCACGTCCGCATCATCTTATTATCATCTACCTGCGAGATCTGTCTGCGTCTAATGATCACTCGGGCGTTAGAGGAAAGTTGGTAAATCTACCTGCGCGCCCGCCAACTGCATTCTGCCACAGCTGCCTGGATGAGGACCAAAACGCACGAGGATCATCTCAAAAACTATCAATGCCTGGAATCGGTACAATGGCATCCGCAAAAACCTCTGCGCCAGGTTAATAGACTTCTTTTCAAGACTTGAACCTACAAGTCTCGTTTGTACCTTTTGAATGCATTGCTTTTGCATGCATATGCCCATGAAACGTTTCTTTTTCTTTTGACGTGCTTTTTTCCTTCTTTGGTGCAGGCGCTTTGGGATTGTGTAGTTGTTCTCTCCACAGTCCTCACGCATCCGTGTAATAATGCATGTCCCGACGCGGCCCGCGTGTACGTGTAATAAATGAAATGTAGGACTTTAGACTGGTTTTCTTGGAAGTGCTCTGAACTTCGAGGAGAGACTTCTGCGCGTGCTTCCAAGTTCGTCTCCAGGCTGCTTCTTTCCGAGTTGCTGTTCTCCAAACTCGCCGCCACAAGCTTCGAAACAGGTCTCCTCCAGAATGAGACTGACCACGGCGAGGAACGCGATCTCAATTCTTTCGTTTGGCTCGTTTTGGTTCTCATACACTGCGCGATCTTTACGACCTTTCTTCCAGTCGGTCAGAGAAGAAGCAGCACAACATTCTGCCAGCAAGAATAAAGACCGAAACTGCCGCTCGAGTGAACGATGTGTTTGTTAGACACAGCGAAAGATTACATGCTAACATCTATTATTTTATGTTAGATTAGGCTCTTTTCTTCATTTTGGAGAAATACCGCACGCGTTGTTACTTAGCTGTTTCCCGACGTATAATAAAGTTTGGCAAAACAATCGCCATTGTTGGTGGGGCCATTGTACCGGTGGGCCATCCACACAAAAAGTACGTTCTTACAATATTTTTGATTCGATTATGTGCGCCCAACGGAATAAAATATTAAACAGACACGGCACAGTTAAAAACACCTACGCCTCCAAGGCCTTTCCAATTTCAAAGCATTGAAACTTTTAAAAAAAGTTTTACTTGTGTTTTTTTTCATTTTGGCTTGGATTTTTCGATTTGTTCTGTTTCGATCGTCATGGATTTTTTTCCTTGTCTTGGGTGGAGGTGCCGAAATATTTTTACATACATGTAGCATCGTGCAAGATGTTTGCCGACTTAACAAGGCAGGTGATGTGCACACCTGCGTATCGTGGGCTCTTTGCAACCTGGAGATAGCTGCACGTTTACTGCAACTTCCTCGCGTCTACCTGCATGAATTTTGTGGTTTGCATTGAATCCGCTTTGCTGGTGATGCAGACGTCCGCTAAATCACATCTATTCGCCGCAAAAAATGTATCCAAGTGACAAGCTTAATTAATCACTAACCGCCGATTGTCATCGTCGCGCTAGAATTTGCAGTATGACGTTTACTTAACACTTGAGTGCGTAGATGCAAACATGCCATATTACAATCCATGTTATTATGATAAAATATGCGGCAAATTGCACATGGAGTGTCCCCGCTTTTTGACTTAGGAAAATGACTATTACGCAGCCACTAAGTAGTTGTACTTAATTGCAAATTACACGTCTAGCACGTTTTCATATCTCTGTGTGAATTTTTTCTTTGCTGGTCGTTGCGCCGCCGTTGTCTGCGTCGGTAGCTGTTTCGCAGCTGGCGCGGAGTTTACAATTCGATTATATCACTAGCCGGCTAGTCGCCGCACGTCGTGACGCCAGTCGCCCTTCAGTCGTCTCTCCGCTAGCAGCTGCGTTCGTCGGTGGCGGCGACGAGGGCAAGTGGAAGGCGGTCGTTCGCCAGTAGCGTCGTAATCGCGCTCTCGCGTCATCATGGAAAAGCTATATATGCGCTGCTAATTGCCAATTATCAGCGGGCCTCTCCACTCTCGGCCATTCTCTGGCGACAAGGAAATTGTGCCCAGTACGGTGGCGCCTCCCGTCGCCCAGGTGATGCCCGCCTGCCGACTCGCTAACGGATTCAGCAATCAAATGCACTTTTTTCTCTCGCCACACGACAGCCTCGGAAATCTCGCTTGATTAATCTACGGCCGAGAGCATGCAGCACTTTGTGCGACGCCCGACCCCGAAGAAAGGAAATGGATGATGTTTAGAGGGTCCTGGGAGGTTCCCGCACCATTCCGGGGAAGGGCGTCGAGGGGTGAATGTTGAGCGGGTGCACGCTGCTTGATGTAGCCCTGGGTTTCGGCTCAAACTCGTCGGGAAACCCTCCAACGTTTTATTTTATGCTCCTGCGCTAGGGGGTGTACGCGCTACACTGGGCGAATGATACGATACCCCGTGGTGAAAGAAAGAACCGCATCTCTAGTGTGGATGCCAAGCTAGGCGAGCCGTATCCAGCCAGCGTGAGTTGGGACCGTGGGTATGGTTTGGATGGGGATATAGCGCAAGCACATGGGGTCGCCAAGGGACGCGGCCATTTCTGCAGAATCCCTCTCGCTCTCTCCGACCCTCGCCATGCACCGTCGACGAGAAGGATGCACGTTGCGAAATGAGCACACAGTTCTCGGAACAAATGAGGAGAGAGGCTGGGATATTTAGTACTATCGGGAGATATGAAAATGTGAATGGGAGCCACACTACGGCGACGCAGAATGTGACGGTAAAGAGCCCGTCACGTAGTGTGCGCAAAGAGGGGCGGCAGTGTTAGAAACCCAAACGACCGTCGCGGCGCCCCTCCGGCCCTTCGCAATGTTCGTTCACGTCTTTTCGTGTGTCACAGTATTAAACCCAATATCATTCATTGATTTTCAATAATATAGCCATAACAATATACATATTACGCACCGTAAAATAAATTTCCAACCGACGTTCTTTCAACGGTTGTTCGAAGCTTCGAAGCGGAAATCAAGTTCCAGCCATATCGCCGAAACAAAGAACTGAAGGATATATATTGTTCTTAGTTATATTCATTGATTTTGATTGGGATGGAATGGATGTATTCCATTTTTGCAGTGTTAATTCAATATAAGTTAACGATGTATTATTTGAATTTCCTTGGAGAAATACATTTTTTATCGATCGTTTTGAACCGGAGGCCCTTATTTTTGATCTTCGCCCTAGTATCTAGTTCTTGCAATTAGACTCTTTCGGCAGGTTCAAAATGCTTTTCCACTTACTTTATTACAACCGGATATTGTAATGTTTGCAAACTTTCTGAATTGCAGATTTTTTTGAGTAAATAAACTTGTTAATTTATCCCAATAATTTCCTCTTAATAATTAATCGATTTTGTGTAATTTGCTAATTAATACGACCTCAATTTAATGCAGCTAAACGGATATCAATATCTAATTTTGCAATGTAATCATACATAAGTAAAATGCATTAAAAACTTGCTTTCCACTTGAGGTCTTCGAAAATCAGTTCTTCAAATGCTCCTCCTGCAATAAAATCAAGACAAACTATTTTCCGCATCCTCTTATAAAAGTTTTCGGTAGGATAGTTTTCTGTAGGGTTCGAAGCAGCGGAGTTGACCTGCCAGCCAGCACGTATGAACAGGAAACGCTTCGACGCGTCAGTTTTTAACTCCTCAACCAACCTCCAAACCGTCAGCCAACCAACTCGGAACACATGTCATGCTGCTGCCCGCCTGCCTGCCGGTTGACATGCCTGCGCCTAGCCTAGTCTTCTCCGACCAAGTGCGTGCGTTTTGAATGCGAACTGAAACGCTCGGCGGCGTATGTTTGTGCACGCCGGATGCCGCATCGAGTTTCCCATCGCGAGGCCCTCTCGGCGAGCTTGCAAGGGCACCGCCACCGAGTGCACACATGTTTGGGAGCCGCATCGCTCCTATACCTAGGCGGTGTCAAACATAGTGTGTGCCTCCTATGCGGCTGGCAGGCGGAGTTGGAGAGTCGCAGTTAATCCCGGACTGCCTCTCCGTCTAATCACTGCTTCGAGCACACCGCACAAGCCCTTCGTGCCTGAAATTTTCGTCATTTATCATCGAATCTACCGCAAACGGCGCGTACTGCTGCAGCTGATGCTGTTGGAAAGGATGCCTGGGGCTATCCCACCTTCTGGCAACAGCAACATAGCACATTTTTGAAGTGCTAAACGTGTGTGGCAGCTACCAGCGGTTGAACGTGAACCCCGTGAACATTTTCATGTTATAATTTTCCACCGACACGCATAACCTTTTTGCCTTGTCTAAGTTTTCTTCCACAGTTCGTCTTGTATTACCCATTATTCCAGCATGCGCCTCAGTTATACTAAACAATCGATAATGACGCGAAAATGTCGCTTAAGCGTGTCATGTTACCCATGTGACAATGACAAACCGCGGATTGTTATTAAATCGGCTGCAGTACCCGCGGAGTTGCGCAACTGCCCGTCTCTTACTACAATGTGTTTTGACGCACGTTTATTATTTTTGGGTTTTCTTGTTGTTCCGGTTTATGTTTATCATTGGATACATTGTTCGCCGGCATTATCGTCCTGTGGGGATGGAATGTCGAACTTTTATGCCACATTTGCAATCTGTGGCCTTGCGATATTGCACTTTTCCATATTATGGTTACAATTTTATAAGCTTTTTTCCTCTTTAGGAGAAAATTATCAATTCAATTTGAAAATTATCTAATGCGTTACAAAATTTAAGAATGGTTATCGGTTAATTTATGGTGCTTCTCTTTTTGCTTTATTATAATTTACAACTATCATCTATACCTGTTACAAACATTCCTGTTACAATGAATAATGTGAATTGCAATTTTGACATTTTTTGATTGTCCTGTGAGGGATGGCCCGAGTTGCTGTTTACACGAACGGCGCCATAGTACTCCGCACTGGCCAAAATATAGAATGTTTCCGTTTTATGCGATTGCTCCACGACCTACTGACATGGTTTTCACTTATGTCACACGCATGAATGTGCATACGTTGACGCTGTGTGGCAACAGCCTTCCTTGGCCATCACTGCTCGTGCAAGCGAGCTGGTCCGTGTTTTTCTACTCGATTCGCGAGAATTGCTCGCGCGCAATACGTCCCGAAAAGTACCGCCGCTGACGACATTGCAATGGCGATTATACAATGCCGGCAATTAGTGAGGAGCGCGAAGTTTTTGGACGCTTTCTACTTCCACCGAAATGCCAACTTCAAGCATTGTTCCTTATTTCTTAATTCCGAAAAACGTACTCCTCAATGTTGAACGCATAACGCGTCATGTAATCCTTCCTTGCAATTTCGGGTGTTTGGTAACGTTTGATGCTTTCGGGTAACGGTCGCTAGGATCATTGTTGCCAATGCGAGGCTTTCTCTTTTTAATGAATGGGATCCGCCTTGTATCTAAGGTTTGGCGCCCTCTCGCGTAAACCAACTCATAGACGCGAGGGATCATGTACGTCGAGCAAGGAAGGAAGGACTCGCAGGGGAAGAGGAAGGGTTCGATAGCCGTACGGCGGGCAGGCAGCTTGGCTGGGCGCTCGATCGAGCGCCGCCAGCCTAACCGTCGCGTCACCGGCGTCGTGCACCCCTCAAAACACGGCTACAACCACGCACACCGCCACCGTGCCAGGATCCACAGGCTCTCGTCCAGAAACATGTAAATACGCGCCCGCCTGGCTAGACTATGCCGCACGACTTTCAATCACACGTATCATGAACCCGAAAACTAGACCCAGTCAGTCCGGGACCGGAGTCGGGGCCCATCGAATTCGGACTCCTTTCATTAGTTACCTCACAACAATGTAACGCGTTTCCAGGTTTTGGAAGCAACTACGAGTTGGCAAATTTGGCCGTGGGTAAGCTGTAACGAGCAAACCAGAATTTGATCGAGGACAACTTCATACAACTAGCCGAGCTTGCCGAGCAATTACTATGATAGTTTGACATTCCTAAAAAATGGACAAGTCTTATCCAAACCCAACAAGTCTTTTTGTTAGCGTATAACAAACTTTGTTGGAACATATTCCTCTTCAAGACCATGACAGCTTTGTCAAAAATGGAAATAATTTTCTAATAGGATCGACAACGACATTGCCTAAAACTGTTGATACTAATTTAGTATATGAACCTTAATAAATGAATCCAGTAACATGATCTGTTATAGTTTCATTGAAAATATAGGCCTAAGGTATAGATACCATTGTTAGGTGATCTGTAAGCACAACACGTGACAATCAAATTCAAATGATTGAAGATTCAGCGAGAAGTAACGACATCAAAAACGTGATTCTGCCGTCATGCCGTGGACGTGTAATATGCGTGCAATCCTCGAGTAATAAGAAACGTCTATCGTGTCCAGTATATCGGAGTGAATAGGCAGACACATGCGTATGTTGGTTAGTGGACAGACCACGCATCCGAGCCTCCACCAGGGCGGCAAGAGGAGTGGGTCCGTGTTTGATGGGCCAGTCCGGCCGCGCACGTTGTTGTCGGCCCCGCTCGCTTGGTAATTATCGACATGGACCCTCGGTCGCATTGTTATTACATCGGCCAGTCCCGACCAGACTGTAGCGAACTATAATGCATTTGCTTGCGCCTGCCATCATCAGTCAGGCCTATACAACCGGCCTGTTACCAACCACGCCAGAGTACACGATAACCAGATATGAGCTGTCAGACTAGAACACATCTCGTATCTGTCCATCGCTACTTGATATTTGATTGTTGCATTAATTTTGGAAAAGCAAACTTTACATGGTTGCCCTCCATGCACAAACGATAACACTAACAATAGCAAACAATGTACCCCCGGAGCTCTCTGGCTTTGCATATTCAAATCGGCGCTGACTTTATATACAACATGATATTCTGTTTGCACATGAGAGTCGTTTTGGGGTGACTCGTTACTCGTATTGTGGATTATAATGATTATTATTCGTCCCATCCGGATGGATGTCCTTCTCGGAGTACGCGCGTGTGCGCGCGTCGCAAGACGCACGAGAACAAAGAAGTGTGTAAAAACGGCCTTGAACCTACCTTGTACAACTCTACCTTGGCCATTTACCAAGTTCAACATCCTGCCCGCGCTCGGATCGCGCGTGAGCACGGCTCAGCGCATCGCGGACTGAGCGTTGTGCTCAGCCCGAGAGAGCAGCTCCGATCAACCACCGCATGTGGTTGCACTCGACCGGCTCGGAGAGAGCAGGAATAGCCTGCGCATCCTGTGACTCCTGCGCTCCAGTAAGTGTAACACGGCGCGAGACAGCGAGGCTGGTGTTACGGATCAGCCCCCACCCCTTACTCACAAGCCGAGCAAACTCCGCAGACGGGAACATTACCATTATAGAAATGAAATATGCATGTATACATCGCGTCCGTATCCATTTCCATAGAGACACATGCGTTTGCCACATACAAGTCTCGTGAATTTTGAATATGCATTCAGAATATCGAGCATATAGAACTATAGCGGCGGTGACCGAATGGATCAAAGAAAAATCTTTGTTTGGGTTGAGGGTGGGAATTTGTTTGGAAGATTTTGCGATCCTTACATATTAGTGCAGAGATAAATAACAATAATCGACATTTTAACCTTTGATGAGGTTGAATATCTTTTAGAGCGCACTTTTCAAAGAGATTTTTTTGTACAAGTTTACAATCGGCGTACCTCGTCACGGCCTTATGATCTCTTCTCCACATCCGGTTTTCGCTGCTGGTCGGCGATGTTTGTGTAAACAATGAGAGGGTCATGAGACTAATTGTACGTATGAACATAAATTTGAATGGGATTTTCGCAGGCATGCTCTAACATTGAAATCGGCCGAAAGATGCGCAAGGAGTCCGCACACTTGATCTTGTTGCCCTCTCTTCCCTCCGCCTTCCCATTGGCGTTTTAATAAACGCGTTCATGTCGCACAAGGCGGGCGACTGTGTTTGAGGTTCTATTTATAATTTGAAAAGCAACTGACCTCCGCGAACGCGCGTATGCCATGCATCCAGCTGCATCAGGCGTAAGGATGTTTGCAAACAATACAGCGAGGCGCGTGCGCTGTGATGAATTATGCTCAACCATACTAAAACACTTAAATGTTCCAACATTTGCCGTTTTGGGGTCTTTTATACTCGGCCAGTGAGTCATCAGCCCGTAACTCATCAAAGTCCCAATTAACATTCTAAATGCAAATTACGACATGTCTGAAAAATTATTTCATTTAAATGTTATCACTTTGCTTCTTTTCAGGGCTGTGACGGATCCCCGCGATGGCCGACGAGTGGCCCTGAAGAAACTTCCACACGTGTTCCAGTCGCTGGTGTCCTCGAAGCGTGTCTTTCGCGAGTTGAAGATGCTCTGTTTCTTCAAACACGAGAACGTAAGTACCTGCGAAAAATCTGTTGCCATTGTTTTTTTTTTTACACGGATGTAGCTTTTCGGCGCTGGGACTGTTTTGCCGAATTGTGGAATCATTTGCAAAAGTCGGAAATTGGTTGGCCACCGCCGAAAAGTTCTCGTCACGGCGCACGATGTGATCGTCCTCGATTTTTAACGAAAACGCCTAGCCATTCAACGGCGCGCAACTGCCGGGCCCGAAAGTGTGTCAAGAGATTAAACACAAATCTCTGATCGCGCACACCACATGCCCTGGCTGCCGTATAATGCGCTATAACATAATAGGAATGCGTGTCATACACATTTCACGCATGCTGGACGCACTACGATGAGTCGTCCTGCGGATTCAAATTTTATGTGATCCTTTCCCACTGTTTGCACCGTGCGATTGCTATTGATTAATCGATGCTTTCAGGTGCTCTCTGCGTTGGATATCCTTCAACCCCCGCATTTAGATTTCTTCCAAGAAATGTATCCTTTTTTACAAAGTGTTGTCTTTAATTAACTAAGTTGTATGGACGCGCGTGTGTGCATGATAAAACGATGAAAGCGCCGTTTGGTTGGGCTCATGATTTTTGAAATACGTTGTTTTCGTAAACACGCGACCATGAAATATGTTGCACAAACGAATACATACACATCGCACAAGTTTGTAACGAGCTCATCAGGGTCACGTTTATAATTTTAGAAGGACGCGCTAATTATGTTTGGACAGCTTTGAAAATCATTAGTTTACCGATGTTTTTGGTTAGATGCCATGACGTTTCCAAACAACAACCCAATAATTGAAAGTAATTTATAGATGTATTTGATAGTGCTCGGATCATGTTATAACAACTGCACCCACTTCGCCCCTTATAATACACCTGTTTATTTAGAATTGAGAATCTCGTTGATATAGAAAAGAGCAATTACAAAAGATTTCAATGACCTTGCTTCGTCGCGCTTGAAATTCTCTTCGCACCGGTGGAGAAGGCGATGACCGCCGCCCGGATCGGTCCGGGCCGGTAAACCACTGACCCTGAGTATGACCGTGCAAGTACACTCGTATCAACGGAGTGTGCTGGTTTGTGTGAATGTAGAGAAGTGTATACATTCGTATTCGTCGAAATATTGATAATTTCCTTGACTACCGGCCAATTCAGATACGTGATAACCGAACTGCTCCAGAGCGACCTACACAAGATCATCGTTTCACATCAACCGCTCTCCTCCGACCACATCAAGGTGTTTATGTACCAGATACTCAGGGGCCTCAAGTATCTACATTCGGCGCGAATACTTCATCGCGACATCAAGCCGGGCAATCTACTCGTCAATAGCAACTGTGTTCTGAAGGTAACGCGTTGGGGGATATAATGAGGGCAGTCGTTCTGACGTTGGCTTGTTGCAACTTTGTTTCCAATCTATAGATCTGTGATTTTGGTCTGGCGCGCGTAGAGGAGCCGGATGCGTCCAAACACATGACGCAGGAGGTGGTCACCCAGTACTATCGCGCACCTGAGATCCTGATGGGCGCGCGCCACTACACGGCCGCCGTGGACGTATGGTCTGTGGGTTGCATCTTCGGCGAACTGCTTGGCCGACGCATTCTCTTCCAGGCACAGAACCCTATCCAGCAACTGGAGCTGATCACCGAGCTGCTGGGTACACCGTCGATGGAGGATATGCGGTACGCGTGCGAGGGCGCCAAGTCACACATGCTCAACCGTGCGCCTAAACCGCCCACACTCACTGCCCTTTACACGCTAAGCACGCAGGCCACCCCGGAAGTGGTGCACCTTCTGTGTCAGATGCTCGTTTTTGATCCGGTAAGTTTAATCTGCGGACTCTAGGTTTATTAGCAGGAGGTCTCATGAAGACGGTTTGTGTGAATAGGACAAGCGAATAAGCGTCGTAGAAGCATTGGCACATCCATACCTCGACGAAGGGCGATTGCGGTATCATTCGTGCATGTGCAAATGTTGTTATACCACCAACAGCGGCATGCGACAGTACACAGCAGAGTTTGAGACGACAGCACCACAACCCTTTGATGATCGATGGGAGCGCAAGTTGACTTCGGTGCGACAGGTCAAAGGTACGTCAGAGATAACAGAAGCTCATCATTTTCCAAACCTCTGAATTCTCCATCCATGAAAAGGAAATCCTTGCCGTTTCTTCTACCAGGAAATGGTCAATCTTTCTCTATCAATGCAATTTCAACAAGGATTGAAAAAAATGTATCAATTTTATCCAAGATGACTTTCCAAATCTTTGAGGGTACCTCTGCCATGGAAGGGAAAACCTTACTACTTTCAATCGGTGGAACTGTCATCCTTCCTATTTCTACTAATAGCCTAAGCTGGGAAAGCTTGGATTACGTAGTTTGATCTTGCTGATATCTTGACTTGATGAAACTTGACAACTCCTCAAGCTCCAAGTCTCACAAAGTTCCAATGATGTAACCTTCCAAATATCGGCTCTTCTACCATGGATGGAGTCGTCTTTCCCAATAAAATCAACTCCTCGATAGCTGAAATCTTATGCTATGGTTGTGCTAATGTTTTCGAAATGTTCCAGAGGAAATGCACAAGTTCATTGCGGAGCAGTTGAACACGAGTCGCGTGCCGTTGTGCATCAATCCGCAGTCGGCGGCGTTCAAGAGCTTCGCCAGGTAAGAATGAGCGCGTGGCGGCGCAGCTGGGGCCCGAGGCGGTGGACGCAAACGCGACGCGCACACCCAACCCGCCCGCCGCCCACCCGAACCCCCTGACAGTATCGAACTTCTTTCTACTACTAGTGTACTACCTACTACTACTACTACAAACGACAAAACAGCGGCCAGCGCAGCGCGCCATTGCAATACCATAGGTGAACGAAAACGCTTTCTACATTTGGTGTACGAGTTTCGCTATCTCTCATCCCTCCGCCTTGTTTTATCACATTCTCTCTGATCGTTGATATTTGTTTTTGTTTCGTCTCGTCACCATCAAACCACTCTCATCATTACATCGTAACCGCTCATTAGATCAATTAGTCGTCATAGTTTCACCCTTATTAAACCACACGTAAATAATATCCTCACTTGTTATCTCCGTTTATACATATGTTTCATACCAACATATCACCCACATTGAATGTCATCTTCGCAGTTATGATGAAAAAACACTTTTGCATCCCATTTTTTTCGTCATTTGTTTCTCGCACCGCACAGCGTGCAAAGTTATATGCGCGTACACCAAATGCTCAAAGTGTTTTTTTGATTTTTATAATAATTTCTATATTTATATATAATGCTCAACTATTTTTAATCAATAGTGCCATATCGTTTCAATGTTCATTGTTACTAATAATTCTGTACACAGAAAGACACCTATCACTCTCTTTCAAAACTGTCAAAATTCAAAATTCGCGCGATTATTGGCAAACCTTCTAAAACCAAAAGTACCAATAGCTTAGACGTACAAAATTTTGTTGATTTCCATGCTGGCGCGAGCGACTGTCGTTTTCTATTGTTTAACGACTTATAAACAAAAAGCAATCCTAGTTGTGTTTCGTAATGTAGTTGATAACGCACCTCTCCGTAGTCGAATGCCCTCCGTAGCTCAAACTCGTTTGCAAAACTTTCCAACAATATGGCTGCACACCTTTACAGTTATAGCTAACTTTATATGTGTTTTTTGTAATTTATTTTTTGGTAGATTACTCTCGTAGTGTGTTCATTTGTTGAATTTTATGCATGGAGATCAAGACGAATACTTTTTTATCTGAAGATTTGATTTATTTAATTATTTGATTTTGGAAACCACATACATTGGTGTCTTTTGTACTTCCACACTCTCCTGCTTTTGTTTGCATTCTGATTTATTTTCCTTTAAGTGTGTTGTGTATGCGTAGAAGTTGCACCTTTTTTTCATTAATTTATTTTATTGCGGTGGATTGGTGGCTCATGATTGGGGGACGGAGGCTTGTTGGAAATGTTGATGTTGTGATTCTGTGTTCTCGATTCCGCTGACCAACGTGTGTTGTTGTTGCCCATCGCAGGAATTCGAAAGAGCACAAACCGTGCGCGCCTTTCAAGAAGACACTCGAAATCTTGCTCTCACCCGTCATATTTCTGTGCGCCGCATAAAAAAACTTCCTTAACCTTACAGAAAATTAACCTAACATTATAAGACACTTCCCACCTAACCTATCCATAAACCTGCCAAATTTTCTCTTCTCAACATTAACCTATCTGTATAGATAATCATTCTTTACCTCTCTGTAATGAATATAAAATGAGGTTAATTCATTGTGGGGAGGTTAGACAAACTTTACAAAACAAACATCAGAAATAACCCGTATACACCTCATCCTTGTGTATAACCTATATAAAAATTGACTCCACACCTACTTATTTTCTCCATTCCTAAAAAAAATTGCGCACGCACAGAAAGAGCCCACACGCACGCCTTTCCGATCATGTGCCGCCCCCGCTTGTGTAAATGTGTTTCATTAGGTTAGTGCATATCGATTTTTATTTATTTCGCTAACCACATTTGTCCGATCACCCTGTACGCGCTCTGTCCCAAAAGGGCGGCATTAACATAACCTCATTTTGGAGCTAGCAGCACGTAGGGGGAGATTCGGTTGTCACTGATTTTCTGCGCACAATAACGCTACTCACTAATTGACTAACTAATGCATTTTGTGTGCGTCTCGTAGTTCTTCAACTCTTTCACTGTCTGAGCTTTGTATGCGCCCGCATTACGCGTGAAAAAAGCCTACGTCCGCACACGGATGGTGTTTTGTCTGACCCGGCATTTGTTTTCCCTTGTTCCAGCTCAACGGTGGCACACCCCAGCGAGCATCCGCCCTCGCCGCACAAGTGGGACTGACCAACGTGACGATGGTCGATCATGCAGAGGCCATAGACTACAATCACACAGCCACACTGCACTCACACAAGCAGCCGCAACCACACTATGCCAGTGAAGTCGGCGCACAAAAAAACGAAGACTTGCAATATTGCGTGCAACCAGTGAACAAGTATAGTTATATACGTGTGAGTGTGCGAAAGACTTAAGTGTGAACGGATGCAAAAATGGCTGACCTCGCTCGGCGCGAAATCGTGCAAAACTGCAGGATAGCCAACCAGCAAAACGCTGCCAATGTGGCAGCAAAACCGAATACACCAAATATATTTATTATACAAAAAACAAAAAGCA
Source organism: Mimaenictus wilsoni (assembly GCA_027575185.1). Taxonomy (NCBI): domain Eukaryota; kingdom Metazoa; phylum Arthropoda; class Insecta; order Coleoptera; family Staphylinidae; genus Mimaenictus; species Mimaenictus wilsoni. The sequence continues at coordinate 26,806 of JAODAC010007523.1, forward strand.
GATAATGCTAGAAAGAATGAAAAAAACATAACACTGCAAAACCAGACATACACGCAAACAAACCGACATAGCCAAGAGGTATCTAACGTGTATCTAACATTTTAATTCAGGGATTTATGTAATATTACGCTAGTGTTTGTTCTCTCCTCCAAAATGCATAATTCGCTGCTAGGGAATTATCGAAACAATAGCGGAGGCGCATTTATGCAATCTAGACACATTTATCTTATACTTTTGTGATTATCTTATTAGTGTGTATCGATCAAAAAAAAACATGCATTTCAAGTAAGTGTTTTGTGTGCGTGCATTTTTTTGGCATTTTAGTTAGACGAGCTTTGGACACTCGTAGAAAGGAAGAGTAACATTATACTCTCTTAGAATGACGAAATTTGCAGAGTGTTCCAGGCGCGTTTTTAGATAGGACGAAATATATCTATGAACAATGAAATGAAGCAACAAAAAAATCACAAAAATTGAAAAAAATATTGGTGACTGATTGGTGTAACTTGTACATTTCTAGCGTAAGATGTATACAAAGAAAACACGAAGAAAAAAGATGAATTGCATTAACACATAAACACATGATTTAAGAGAAATTAAATCACTGCCTTTTCTAAGATGATGATAAAAATGACATTGTAGTATTAGACTAATGCATGGATATATATTTTAAATTAACTAAATTTAAATTAAACGAAAGTGGCGTAGAGTAGATTCTGTTTTTGGTTATGTAAAGTGACGACGATTGAAGAGGCGGAAAGACGAGGAAAAACCGAACATTAATTCATAAGACTGCATTATAAATATGATGGATGTATGTTATGTATGTTCTCATCTTTTCTTTTATTAATTTTTAAACAATACGAATTAGTAATTAGCAAAGAAATTTTTGCAACAAAACGGAATTTCGAGATGACGGTGTATATTTTAGGTGTTGACTCACTCGAATAGTTCTTGCATTTGGTTCTTTTCGAATGATAACAGATATAACTATGTATAATTGTGATATATTAATAGTAATTTGCCTCCCCCACACTTACACACGACATGTACGCGATAAGGGCACACGGAGATACACATTGGATGAAAAAAGCAACGGATAAGAAATGAAGAAAAAAAAACTGATTAATTGTATAATCTACAGCTAGATTTTTGTTCGGATGAACGATTTTATGATTGTGTAAATATATATTTCGATTGTGTGACGCCAAGAGTGACGCATAATGTGGAGAATGACGAAATACATTTAATTAATTTTTAAGACTGTATAGAAATTGCGATGATGAGTAGGGAAATGAAGATGTAAAGACCCGAATTGATTTTTTTGCGAGGATATGAAAAGCATTTTTACACCGCACGTGTACATTTAGCTCTCCAGCGCTCATCTACTGGGTATTTGGACCAAATATAACGCCGACCGAATGCGACACGGGCACCGCATGTATAACAAGACAGTGTAAATATTTATTGTACTTGATAACGTGTACGTAGAAATGTATCACCCGACAACTGATTGCATGAAGGTGGAAATAAAAATCGGTCGGAGCTGGAGTGTTTTGTCATCAAGAGAAACAAATCTAGTAAGTGTTCAAAGTGGCCACCAGTATAATTCTAAATTATAGCTAACTGCATTCGAATCAAAGAGATGACAACAAAATACACGAATACAGATTATTAAATTGTGTTTTGCTTATCTTTGATCCTGTCTCCTGCCTTTGGACGTGGTGATTATTTCACAGGTGATTTTTTTTATCTTTGACCACTCGCGAAGCTTCGCTTTGAAATATTGGCGTGATTTCATTTAGTGTTATTCAGAAATGACCGTTGTTTTTTTTTTTCTCTTATACCAATTTTGATAGGCAACCTTCTATACATAAAATTGAAAAGATTCATGACATTTATGTATAGAAATACTTATTAGATTGGCAAAAGGCGGTAAATATTAACTATTTATTATCGAAAATTATATTAATTTTATTTACAATTGACTTTTGAAATATTTTTCAACCTGTATGCAACCCAACATACTTTGGATTGAAATAAGAGAAATTCAAATATTTTTTACAAATAATTGTTAATATACAAATCGTGGAATTCACATTATTACACGGATTAATTCTCTATTAAATGTAGTTTCATTTGGTATCTCCTATTACATCAAGTTTTCCGAAAAATAACTAGTTTTAAAGATTCCATTTTTTCAATATTTCCCGTAATCTTTGGATATAAATCAAATAAACAATCAAACAAAGCCTTTGAATAGAATAATTCGCGTAATAGGTTGAAAGCGATATAAAAACTGTTGAAAATTGAGTTTAACAACGCTGTCCGATTTAAAATGACTTCTAAATGTCACTTTTTTATATCTGCCTTCTTTCTATGTACACAAAACTAATACCAATCGATTTAGAATGAAATTTACCACTATCTCCTGCAACTGTTTTAGATTACTTGTTTATAAATCTTATTATGTCGTTGAAATTGAAACTAGTTGAGTCCATTTTTGAAGATATGTCCACACAAAACATCCACAAACACTATAAAATTTAATTTTTAACAAGATTTTTTAATAGGAAAAGTATGTAAAAAAGAGGAAAAGATGAATATAATTCGATGAATTAAAGAAAAGCCAATTTTTTAAATAAATCTAAATGAGTAATAATTAAAGGTAAACAATCAGTAAATAAAACACTTTTCTTATCGTACAATTTAATTTATTATTTTTGTGAGAACATTTAATAACTTCAAATCCCAATGTGCAAGAGAAAACAATCCTTGTGCAATATCAAAAGCACGCTTTTTAATCTCATAATCACTCTGAATCCACTTAAATTCATCAATATCCGTATCAAATTCAAAATTCCCTTGAAAATATCTCGTGGCAATTTCAATCAAATCTTCTTCCAATAAGAAAGGGAACTTATCAACAAGTTCTTTTATATTATAATCTTTCATTGAAAGTAACCATTTTAAGAAACTCTTTTCACAGTCTAATAACTCGTCATATCTTGATAAACTTGATAACATGTTAGAAACAATACAAGACGAGTTTTCCTTCAGATTGAACACAGCCATCGCTAGTTTTATATCAGCTTCCCTTTGAATCACAGTTTTTCCAGATTCATCTTTCAATTCCGTAATTTCTAATTGGAAATGTGCAAATTCAGAGTCGTTAGTAGTCAGGAGATTATACATGAAATCTCGAGGTAGGGATTGTTGTGTTTGTAACTTTATGAATTCTGGAATAATTTAATTATAATTCGGTGGTTTATTCAAAATGAGCACACTTACCTCTTCTTTCGTTTAATTTACTTTTGGTTGATGCTTGATTGGCATAAAATGTATTGATTTCTTTGCATTTATCACTATAATTCAAGTATAAATCTTCATTCTTATGTGCTGTTATATGCTTCAAATAAGTTGAAGCATTGCTTTCATTAACACATTGGGTTTTAGAGTGATTTTTTGCTAAATTATGGACAAATCTCTAAAATAACATCAAAATTACTAAATAAACTTGTTGAAATGAGATGACTTACCAAATATTTCTTAACTTTAGTCTTATTCTGTGGGTTTCTTGTGATAAAACTCGTTAATGTCTTGGCTAAAATGTAAGCATTCTCACGAGTATTAAGTCTATTTGATGATTCACAATTTTCAGTAAATTTTACTAATTCAATAAGCTCCTCAGTCATTTCCAAATCTTTTAAATTACAAATAACCTCACAAGTGCCATGTTTTTAAGGTTAACTCCACAAACCGTCTGAGAGATTTCTTGAGTTCTTCAAAATTAAACACGATGAATCTGTTACTTTATCGTGTTTATCGTTCTTATCAATGCTACCAAAGTTTAGGAACCCTACTATTTAGAAGATATCTGCCTACTTCTGTGAATATAGCAGATAAATCAACTTTACTCACAGAGGAAGAGAAACTTTTCCAGAAACATAAAGACAACGTTTACTACAGTGATTATTTGGAAAGAAATAGACTTAAACAAGGCTACATAAGAAATGTTATATCCAAAAATATATTTGAAAAACATTCAAGGCAGGCAGAAGCTTTGAAAGAAGAACCGCTGCCAATTGCTCTGAAATTTTTAAAACTTTCTAAAGAAAACAGCCAAGAGGAACTTTTTGCAAATACGTAAAACATTGAAAAGTATAAATAAATTTTAAAAGTATAATAATAATTATTATTTGCAGGAATATAATTGAAGCAGAACCGAAAATAATCCAAGAACAACACATTCATTTTCCTTTTAAAGATACAAAAAATGCATCTGTACAGTATATCCATGAAGATGAAAATAAATCAGAAGAAAGTGCAGCAGGAAACACAAACCTCGAAATTAAAACACGATTAGAGCTACTTAATAAGCCAAATACACACCTCAAATGGATGAATGACTATGAAAATTTTCCTTTGGTTGAAAATATTGATGATAACGATGCAGTAAACGCTCCTATCAATTATGGTACTCCAAATTCAAAGATACCAACTAGTAATGTTCCTTGTGGTGGCTGTGGAGCGCTTCTTCATTGCAGAGATACTTCAATACCAGGCTACATACCATCGGAAATTTTTACACAATATAAGAAAATCGGAGGCACGAATTTAGAAGGGATTCACTGTCAGAGGTGTCATTTTTTAGAGCACTACAATATGGCTTTACAGGTACGTGTTTCTGCTGAAGACTATCCAAAAGTTTTGCAACGTATAGCTCAACAAAAACGAGCAATGGTTATACTAATGGTCGATTTATTAGACTTCCCATGCTCAATTTGGCCTGGAATATCAGATTTGATAGGTCATGGAAGGCCAATCATCGTCGTTGGAAACAAAGTTGACTTACTTCCTGACGATGGCAAAGGTTATTTGGACAGAGTTAAAACAAACTTGATAAATGCTTTAAAAGAACATGGATTTGCTATGACGAATATCATACATGTTGGATTGATTTCAGCCAAAACTGGCTTCGGAATCGAAGATCTGATAACCAGATTACATTCTTTGTGGCAATATCGAGGTGATGTTTATATAGTTGGATGTACAAACGTAGGCAAATCGAGTTTGTTCAATGTTTTACTACAATCGGATTATTGTAAACATGATGCAGAGGATTTATTACAACGTGCAACCACTAGTCCATGGCCTGGAACTACGTTAAATTTGCTGAAATTCCCAATTTTGAGACCTACAGGTTGGAGGATGTATGTACGACACAAAAGATTGGAGTCTACAAGACGTGTTGAGTCACAGGAGAGAGAATTGCGTAAAAAGTTGTATAAACAAACACGAAATTCGAAATATGCGACCATTATCGGTAACATTGAGCGAACTTTTTCTAGTAAAAACCCGGAAGATGACGAAACTACTGATATTTATGCAATGAAAATGCGAGTTGGTGGAGGGGAAGTGAAACAAATGGGTTTAAACATGAGAGATAAACGTTTTGTGCTGAGTAAATGGTGCTATGATACGCCAGGTGTCATCCAACCTGAGCAAATCATTCATCATTTTACTACAGATGAGTTGATCAAAGTTTTTCCGAACGTTCTGATTCGTTCACGTACATTTAGTTTGGAACCTGGAACGAGTTTGTTTATTGCCGGTATTGCTCGAATGGATTACCGTCAGGGTGATGCTAATTGCAGATTTACAGTATTTGCTTCGCATCAACTGCCTGTAACTATTTGTAAGACTAAAGAAGCGGATGTTATCTACGCAGATTTGTTAAAGACTGAGGCCTTGGCTGTGCCTTTGAATGACGAAGAAAGGTTGAAGTTGTGGCCTGGTCTACGGTCTTCAAAATATTTCAGCGTCACTGGTATTGATAGGAATATATCTTGCGGAGATATTGTATTATCGAGTGCCGGATGGATTGCGATTACGCCGGAGACAGGGCATCAGTGTGTCGTCCAAGGGTGGACTCCAGAGGCACGGGGTATTTACTTGAGAGATGCTTTGCTACCGAATGTAGTTGGTTTCCGAGGGAAGAAAGTTCGTGGTAGTTGTTCTTATAAACCTTATAAATAATGTAAAATTTTGTAAGTTAATATTAAATATGATGAACATTATTACTACCAGCATATGCTAAAATAGTTTTTCGACTAAAACCCGATATTTATTAGATGAAATGCGAATCAGTGAAGGGGGTGCAACAAATGAGGGATAGGGTGCGACCTTCAGTGGACACATGTAAGTTAGTAATTGCTAAAGAACATTAACAGACCACTAACTCAATCGAACATTCTGGAGCACCCCCAGCGCGCATATGCATAGTAAAGGTTCGCGCAATATCTTCCTCCAGACCACCCTTGAATATACCGAACTGATACCGAATATATAAATTTAATCAATTTGTAAACTGTAGTAATTTGTGGTAAGTGTTTGCGCACTTGTCAGAGGTATTTCCTGATTCACAGATCATATGCCCTGCTTTCATCTCACCCACTCCATACGTAACGCAATCATTGGTATCCGTAGAGGAATATAATTTGATATCTGTTGCCTATACTTCAATTCCACTGTACCTATAAAAATGTGGATAGATGGCCCAGAATGTTTTCCAATACCAACAAATTTGCATATCAGGGATATCGGTACCCAAAACTTTGACACCACACTACAGCTTGTGCGACATCAACTTTCAACAAAAAATGTAAACTAAAAAAACTTTTGCCAACAGTTTTAGAATCATAAAAGTGTCAACTAAATCTGCCAAATTTCTTACCTTTACTTACCTTTTAGGTGGATAATGGATAATAATTAGGTTCAAAAGTTTTCTAATCTTAATATAACGATGATGAATTTTCAAATATTTTAATAAGACTAAAAGGAATGAGAAATTATACATCTGTATCAATACTTATATACAAAAAATGGCAATGCATTTCTCCAGCATCCTCAAACTATACAGAACACCGTGAAATGCTAAATAATTGTCCTCACGTGTCGTTACAATTAGTAAAAAATACAATAGAACCGTCTATCTTCAACAATAACAATTTCTGATGGTAAAGCGCAAAGAACTACCTCATATAGCGTTCACGCTATATTAACAAAGTTCCCTGCTTAGTATTCGTAGATTACCTAACGATCGATTAACACATGGAAAAAAAATAAGATAGCTGAAGGGGTGGTTGATTGGCTGATACATTATATAAAAAAAACGTACGCGTCATGGCTTGCGTGACACGCGCGAGGCCCTACAAACGCATCTAGAAGATAATTTAAAAGAAAACAAACGGCTACATGTCTGTAATACGGAAATTGTTATATACAGAGCCTCGAATGTTTCGAGCTTATGGATTGGACTACCAAGCAGTCGCAACGTGTTAAGTGAATATTGAATCAGGTGTTTGGTAAAACAGACACTATCATTGATATCTTGTTTTATATCTGACCCATTGTCAAGACAAACTTCTCATCAATCATTGCTAAATATTTTATACTGAGCAATCTTAAGCAGGTGTTGGAACTGCCCTTCTTTGTGTGCTCTGCCCTAGGTTGGTGTGTTTAATGCGTTTTTCTTTCAATTCTTTGAGATCTTGTGCCTACGTTCACCTAAATTAGGAAAAATAAGTTACGCCGTTTGCCTTCGGGCAGAGACTCAATTGTCGTAGAGCTTCTCTCGCAGGCATTTGATCTTGTTGACGAAGAACGCTTCCAGCGATTCGGCACACTTGAAAAATTGCGATTCCTTTGGATTGTAGTACCGGCAGTTGTCAAAGATTTTCGTCATGTCGCCGATAAACTCACTCAGTTTATTGTACGTCCGATCATTAATCTTGTTTTCAATTTTTTGTAAGTCTAAGGAGGAATTTTTTTTAATTAGGCAATGTTTTGATAAGGAAATGGGTGAAAATGAAAAACACGTACCCATTGGTTCTTTGATTACTTTATAATAATCTGGCGCTTCTGTTGGGTCGACTGGTTCTACAAACGGCCAAGCACTTTTGTGTGACTGTAAAAAAGCATACAGCGGTTAGTTAAAACTGGAATGTACTGACACTTTTTGATATCGGAAGTATCATTCTTTCTGGTTTCAAAAAATACTTTATGAAATGGAAGTTCCAATGCTTTGATATCCTAAGTATGGATATATTCTGATATCGAAAGAGTATCGATACTTTTTGGTATCGCCCGTATACTTCATAAAATCGAGGTATAAATACTTTGATATCGTCAGTATCTACTCCTTTTGGTATGGACCAAGTGGCAATTCTATGGAATCGATAGTAAACTTTGAACTCGAAATATAATTTTTTAAGAGTCATTTCCAAACTTATTTCATATTATCATTAATATCATAGATACCAACGAAAAGAACCAATAACTAAATATCAAACGTAAATAACAAAACTTTTCGATACAGATAAACACTTATTGCGCCATCTAGCACTTTGTCAAGAAATTACAGTCGCATTCCCTTAAAACAAATATCGTTATTATCGAGATTGAAATGTTAATCATTCGGGAATGATCGCTATTTCAATCAATTAATCAATATTTGCATTTACCGATATCTATATTTAAAATTAGAGGCGCCATCTTAAAGTTTTGTTCACAATTATTATTTGGCAGCCCTGGACACGAATATTGTGATGTCTTTATCATGTCAAAAATGACAACGATGTCAATCATTTCGAAATCAAATCTAATTATTGAAATGCCTAGTTACTATTATAATTTAGTAAATCCCGATATTTTTACGATTTGGACACGTACCTGTATTTGTTTGATTAGTCTTCGCAGTTCATCAAAATTCTTATTACTCAAATCTTTCATATTGGCATAATTCACTGAGGAATTTCGCTGGCAATTTGGACAAGTGTACTCGTCTATATTATCAGCCTCTGACTGCAGAATACCCACACAACGACCATGGAACCAATCTTGACAACGATCGCAACATATATAAAATCTACAAGAAACAATTCAATATAGACAACGATTTAACAAGAAAAAATTTTATTTCAAAAACATTAAGCTTGTAAAAATGCTACTTACTGTGATTCATCGTATGGTTGCCTACATAAACAAAACAACTCCTGCGTTTCACGCGCATGTTTACACTCGCCACATACAAACTCAGAGATGTTTTTGCTTGCCTCCTCGGTGATGCCAACGCAATCACCATGATACCAATTATTACAAAGATCGCAACCGACGTAGAACTTGGTCTCATCATAAGGCGTCTGGCAGTTGCAGTAAAGCTTCTCCTTCTTGTTTTTCCCAGGAGATGCATTCACCTTGTGTCCAGAGCGTCGATGCGATGCAGTCTTGCCGGTGGGTTTCTCGACGACAGGTGTCGTCGCCTGCGGTACGGCATTCGCCTTTCGACGACTACTGCCCGTGGATGGAGTGCGTAAAGGTTGATGGTCGTCGGGTTTAGACACACGCTCGTTAAGTTCTACGCGATTTGCAGCAATTTGGTCAGCAACATCTTTCTGTTTAGATAATAGACAACTTATTAATGTCAAACATTCAGAAAATTTAAACATGAATAAACAAGATGATAGATGTAAATATATTATATATACCTGAATTTCAGCTTCGAGTTCCTTTTCCAAAACGGCACGTTTTCGAAGGATTTCTTTCTTCAACGCTTCCTTGTGTCGAAAAAGACTCATCATAGCTTTGGTTTTTGCTGATGTTGCTTTCTGTTCTGATGTAAGCTCTTTAACAATCGACCGTTTGTTCCGCGGGGATATCATTGGTTTTATTGGTTCGTGGATGCTAAAATTGACAATGAGAGTTTAAGTAAATCGTTAAATTATCAGGAATTAGGAAAAAAACGCATATATTTCCATTAGTACAAGAGTGAGCAATATTTCTTTTATCCGCGAGCAAATATATTGACTACTTTTTGCCAAATGATTACAAATGCCATACAAAAAGTATCCATAACTTTCCATACTCTTAACTTTCGATACTAAAAGTTATCTCTTATTATCCATACATTTTTGTAGAGCTTATACTTGACATGCGTAGATGGCGAAAAAACCGTTAAATGGAAAAATCGTAATATTGCGAATCGATCTTTCGATGCCTCAGGTACCGATAATTACCTATATATTTTTTAACTTCCTAGTCTCATGAATATTACTAGTTTCAGACAAACTTTTTTGCATATGGCATTTATCTAGAAAATAAAAATATGAACAACTATACCTTTGATATTGTTCATAATCACGTTTATGATCAACAGTAGTAGATCGATTAGGCCTTGCTCTCTTTGGCGTTTCCATCATCCATTCATCATCATCGTCGTCTGCACGTGATAGGCTCGCATATCGCTTCCGCGATGAACTTAACGGCGTCACATTTCTCATCACATGCCCACCCGACACACGACTACCGCTTAACATCGGCGTGTCATCGCTCTTCATCTGCTTTTCTTGGTAACGTTGCAATTGCAACAATTTCTCCTCTATCTCTGGATTGAGATTCTCCTGCTTCAAAGCCGTTCGAATTGCTGCAAGAGAGAATAAGGAGAGGATAAAATAAAATAAGTTAGAGAAAAAAGTGAACCCAAAGCAAAACGCCCCATAATAAAATTCAAGTTAAAACAAATTAAAAAATAAATGTTAAATTAACAAAAGATGAACATAAACACTTGGACAACTACATGATATACATATAAATTATCTTCGCACATGTGTTCGGTTTTCGTAAACGATATTTATTTTGTAATTTTGAAACATACAAAAAATGAGAGAAACTTAAGTTTGCTCGCTAATACAAAAATGGTCTTTACGTTTTTTGGCATCTTCTCATTACGTTACGCTACGTGCTTTTGCGTGTGTGAGTGCACTAAAATACACTGGGTGGGATTCGCTTTGGCTTCACTTTTCAAAAAATATCACAGTCGAAGAAGGAAAGAAGAGGGTGGAGGAGAAAAGAAAAACGAAAATTGAAGAAAGAAAAAAAAACGAGCGAGAAAGGGTTTTGGTCACGCACACTGCGCATCGAAGTTGTTCGTTTAGGGAAACGACACATGGCTTAGATAATATTGTCCAGTAGGCGCTTAAGCTATTACAAACTCACGTCATTTGTGTCCCGCACTTCAGAAACGGTGCGCATAGTTTTTTTTTTCAGTTATTCCCTACTGATGGTTAACGTGATGATAGGTATGAGTTATGAAGTCGTTTTGCAATGGGTACGCGCAATTCGGATTGTAAACGATAACAGAAGGTTGATGGTAAATTAACATACTTTGCTGAATGTAGTCAGGCGTGACGACGAACTGCTTATTCTCGACGACGGCGGGCGCCGCCACAGCAACCGCCGCCGCCGACGTGACGACCTGCTGCTGGTTTGTTTGCACCTGCAGCTGTGGTTGCGGAGGTTGTTGCTGCGCCTGATGGATGACTGCAGTCGCAACAGCAGACGTTGCTGTTTGCGCCGCAAGCGTACCCTCCAGCATGTTGCTTTTCATTGCCGCGAGGATAGTGCTCGTCTGCTGTTGTTGCCCATTGACGAGCAATTGCCGTTGCTGCACCTACAATCATTATTTATATTGTACGAGCTTCCAAATTTAATTATTCAAGCGTTTGGATGTATGGTGGATTGCAAAAGGTTTTGAAAAATGATGATGAAATTCATTTTTTTCTTCAACCAAATCACACTGATATCAACGCAATGTCAGCTTTTACAGCTTTTCAAAGAATTTTTTGAGTTCATTTCATCAAACATATTTTGTAGGTGGGAATTAAGTCAACTTAAGTCCAAATAAGCGTCAGTCACAATTTATTTCCTTCAAAACAATAACATTTGTTTGAGTCAAAAGCCACGTCTAAAGCGATTAATATATATAATTAGTAGCATTCACAACATTCCTTAAACGATTAACCGAAATTCCATCAATTTTAGCGTAGTAAAATGCAATAAATAAGAAGTAAAACACGTGCAAATCATAGATACAATTTTTTTTAAATAAATAAACGAAGCAACATGTAAATAATGAGAAAACGATTAAGTAGTTATTGTTTTAAGGCACTTAATCTTGCATACCTGTTGCGGTTGCGTATCTTGCGTGGTCACTTGTTGAACGACAGGCGTAAGTGGAGGCGGTTGCGGTGTTTCAATTGCGGCCGTGGTGGCAGAGCCGGTGGAGTCATTTTGATTTGGTTGTACAGCGAGGTAGATTTTCGTGGGACCGAGTACTCCTTGTTTTCCAGTTGATGCTTGTGCTGTTAATGTGAAAATATTACAAAAGTTATTGATTTGATGTTTCAAATTTCAGAAAGCATCGATATCAAAATATTTAATAAAATATCAATATACACCATATTGAAAATATCGAGGATCTCCTCTAGCGGCATCTACTACCATCTTTTTCATATTTACTAATTGCTTAAATGAATTTTTTTTTTGTTTTTACGTCCTCCAGGTTTGCTAGGTTTACAGACCAACCAAAGGCAAAAACATCGAAATGTATGGATTCCGATTCTTTCAATATGTTAACGGAAAAGTAATCGAGCCGAAGTATGGATACTTTTTTGAAGCCAATGTCAAAAATTATGAAAGCCAGATTTCTTTTTCACAAGATTTAGTATTTAATGAAATATGCACATACCTTTAAGTAATTGCTGCTTAACTTGCTGTTGGACAGCTGCCAATTGTTGAGGAGTGAAGTCAGCGCCCTGCAGACCCTGCAGGACAATACGCGGACCCTGCTGCGTTTGAATTACCTGCGCCGTGACGCACTTGATGACGGTACCAGGTGGTTGACCAGCGAGTAAATGCTCCATGGTGGCCGGATCAATCGAATTGTCCACCTTTGCAGCCGGTGTTTGTGCCTGTTGTGATTGATCGGCTGCTTTTGTGGGGGTGGTGGTAATCGTTTGCACCGTCTGCGGTTGCTGCTGCTGAACAGACGGCTGGGTCGCGACCTGTTGCACAGTTTGCGTCTGCGCCACAGGCGTCGTCGTTGTGACCGTGCTCGGCGTTAACTGCGCTACGATCTGCGCTTGATTATTGCCAGTGGGGCGAATGAGCACCTGCTGGCCGTTAATGGTGGCCACCTGCACTTTTCCTTGGGCGATCTGAGCTGCTAGGTTCTGATTGTTGACCACTATTTGATTGGTGATTATCTAAAAATTACAATCAGTCAAAATTAGAAATTGCAATCAGGAATTAGAAGATAATGGAAGTTAGAGGTGTCAAAAAAAGGAAATATCGATACTTTTATGTAACCAGTGTAGCACGCCACCTATGATCTCCCTTTTAAAGTATCGAACTGAAGTACTTTTTTGGCACCTATAATACCATATACAAAAACAAAATTAATTTAAATCATACCTGTTGTTGTCCAACACCAGCAGTTGTCACAACCTGCTGTTGAATAACAGGAGTACCACTAACCACCAAAGAAGTGGCAACTTTTTGTCCTTGTGGGGTCGCAGAAGTTGTTGGTGCCTTCAGCATAATCTGTTTCGTGGGCGCATTTAGTTTATTCCCACTTGTTTGCAAAATCATTTTACCACCGGGTGTTTTAACAAGTTTGTTGCCACCAATCGTCGTCGTTGTAGAAACCCCAGCGGTTGTAGTCACAATTGATTTTCCAGAAGTATTTGACGCCGATGCGGTCGATGATGCAGGGGCAGTGTTAACAACTTGCAGTTTTCCGTCCGGCATTTGCACCAATTGCTGGCCGGGCATCAAACCCTTCACAGTGAAACGACCATCGGGTGTACGCATTATTTGTACTCTTTGGGGAGTTGGTGTTTCAGGTTTTGGAGTAGTTGGTGTTGTAGCTATAGAGTTTCAATCATACATTTTCAAAATTTTAAAGTGTAAAATGTTTTCAGATAAGTTTTGAAAAAAAAAACTTACCACCAGATGTTTGCACAACCTGCTGCCCAGGTTGTAACTTAATCAACTGATTACCGGACCCTTTGATTATCTGCGGACTGCCTGTAAGGACACGAGTGGTACCATCGGCAGCTTTAGTCATAAAAATTCGCCGCCCTGTGAAATGCTTCCCTCCCACGGCGTTGTTCGCAGTGAGAAGCGAGGTTAAAGTCTTACCGGCACCTCCACCAGGTACAACGACATTCTTCACAACTTGCATTTTACCATCACCTGAGACTATAATTATAGAAATGAGTAAATCATGTTTTGCAACTTATGAGATAATTATTGAAAACAGGAGCTAAGATAAAACAAGATCATGTAATCTGAGCTAGAGATTATGATTTCCGGAAAAGTTTAAAGCCACAAACCATACAAATAAACTGACAACTAAGAATTACCTTTCGGTTGAGTAACTTTAGTTACAGTTGGCTGTGCAGCAATGGCAGCTTTATACAGGAATACATTTTTATAATACATGTATGTCAAAAGTAAAGGAAAGTAATTACCTTGAGTGCCAAGTTTAATAAGCTGACCCTGCGAATTCTTCATCTCGAGGGCACGTTTTTGTTGATGGGCGGCTCTCTGCAATCGCAGTTGCTGTTCCATCTTCTCCTTAAAGTCTTCAGCACCTTGTTTGGTGGTAACCATTATTTTTGTCGTCGTGGCACTACCCTCTGACGTCTCAGTCTGTACTCGTGCTGGAGGAAGATTGCCAGTACGACTTCTTGTAATCACTTGTTGATTAACTCTCTCCAGTCTGGCACAAAATGAATATAATTATAAAATTTGGTTATAATTGGAAAAATATATTAAACGGTATTTTATGTCAGGATATGTATGGCAAGTTTGCTGATTGTTACAATGAAAATAAAATAAAAGTCTAAAACACTTACTTTTCACCATACTGCTTAATCTCCCACAACTCCAGCTTATCCTCATCAACCCATTCTTCCGTAACCTGTGGATCAGTACTCTGCGGCGATTCCGGACGTTTCCTCTTCCTCAAACCGCTCCGAATCGACGTCACCTCCCGCACAGTCTTCGGCAACTCCAACGGAATCACCACCTTCCGCCTCAGATATTGTGTGCGTTCCATAAACGGTCCGGTGTGTCGATGTTTAAGCAACTCCAAACTTAGAATTTCAGTCTCCGTTGTAATCTGATGCTTCCCATCCTGATTCTGCGGCTTCACCTGCATATCATCCCAGCGCAGACACGCCCAGAGAATCTTCAACTGCAGCGCAGCGGCTGCAATAGACTTGAGATTCACCGTTCGAAATACCCAACACGTTTTAAACAACGGTCGCGCACACGGATACGGCCACACCGTACTGTTTGTCTTCGCCATCACATTAAATCCATTTGTATAAATCCTTCCTGCATTTCTCGCCAACTTTTTAGTTTCATGCCGCGGCAACACGAAAAGCGAACGGAAATTCTTACGCGTTTTGAAATTCGAACACAGCGGATACTTCACGGTCGCTTTCTTCTTTTTCTTGTCAGCGCCAATGATAGAAATGCGTTTTAAGTAAACTTTACCCTCTGCTGTTGACGATGAGTAGACTCTTTCAATGCCATCATCGGTGGTTTCAGTTTTTTGCACCTTTTCCTCGCGTTTTGTTGTTTTAATCGCACAAAAACGTCGATTAAGTGCAGCTGTATACGTTTGGGATTTCGCATTGAGAGTTTGTATTGTCCTTCCGTTGGAAACGGCAACAGTTTCCTCTTTTGTCTTTTTACTACCAGATTCAGTTTTGACAATACCATCGACGACAGTTTTCGTTGTGGTGGTAGTAACCGTCGTGGTAGTCGTCACAACACTACGATTTCTCGTTACTCGCCCAGTTATCACCGGGATAGGAGTAGTTGGCTCACTATTATTTTCCAAAATCATCTCTTTCACATCCTCCGGCGATACCTCGACATCCATATCAACATCCTCCTGCTCGGGATCGGTAACAACCACAGATTCACGTTTATTTACCTTGGGAGACGTTTTATTAACCTTTCTTGCCGAAATACCCTCATTATAATCCTCAGCGTCAAAATACTCATCTTTACAAGTAGATATATTCACCATAGGAGTAATCGCAGCAAAAACATTCCCATCACAGTTCGTCGCCTGCATTAAAGTCGCAACAAGCTCACTATTCAACGCAGCAGCCGTCACATCCTTCTCTAATTTATCATCCTTCGCCTCCAAGCCCACGGAATGTGCATTTTCCGTCAATTTAGCTTCGAGAATCGACGATTTATTGCCATTATTCGTGGTATTCACACCTCCAAGCTTTTGATTAGTATGTACATTTGCTTTTCGCAGTAAAAACAGCAAATCACGACGTACTTTGTTCCTTTGAAGGCAAATCGGCGAATAACAACTGGTCGTCAAAGAGGACGCAACGCTATTACTATTACAGCCCTTTGAATAACACTGAAACTCTTTACCAAACTTGGAAATTGACGAATAATGCAGTCGCAACTGCTGAATCTTCTTCGCTATGTTGTTAAGCATTTCTTTGTTGACAGATGCCGATGAAGAGAGATTGCCCAGAAGTGAAGTCTCCGAAGAGGACTCAACGTCTACATCTTCATTAGTTTCACTTGATTCAGTAGACGGATTTTCGGACTTTGTCTGGGCGATTTTACGCTCTTCGATTGTTTTTAGATGAATTCTTCTGGTGAGTAATTCGTCAAGTTTCGAAGGCTTGCCTAATTTCGGATAGAGAAGGCGTCCTGGAGATGTTAGTGCTTTACTGATGTCGATTTCTTCGAAATGCTTCATTGGACGCATAATTTTTAAGTCTTTGAGTGCAGCTGGTACTGAAAAATTTACGTAAATCATATTATTAATATGTATCATCAAATTCTTAAAATAACATGAATAATTTGAGAATTTTCCAAAAAATTACGCGATAAAGATTTGCGATTCATATTTGAAATTAATAAATTTCAATGGATATTTTCTATCTCTTGACATTTGCGAACTTTCAAATTTACCGACTACTGATATACCGCAATATTGAAATCGATAAACGATTTTAACGACATATCTATGTAAAACGGTGGCACGAACACATTCATTTTGAAAAAACGCCCAAGAAAAATTATAAATACCTTCTGAATCTTCTGTTCCCAAAGGTTCTTCAATATCCATCGCATCCTCTTCCTGCTTAATTTCAACACCATCATCAATCGCAAAGTTTTTCTTCATATACACATACAAATCACGATCCACCGAGATAATTTTCACACCATCCTTGGTGCGCACCTGCACCATATACTTATGCGGACCGGCCGCCAGTCCAACCTCTTTGAAATTGACAAACTCGACGACACGTGCTGTCGAATACCACAGCCAACCCCACCGCCCATGAATACGGTACTCCTCACCCTTCTGCTTCCATAGTTGATGCTTGAAACTCATCGTATACTTCACATATCCGGATATAATCAGTCTATTCCGTTCTTCCTCCTCTTCGCGCTCCTTTTTCTCGCGTTTCTCAAGCTTTTTGCGCTCCTCACGCTCGGCGGCCGTAACCCGCGCCAATTTCGTATGCCCAAGTTGATCATGCCAAACGTTGGCAAACACGCAAGGCTTAATACACGACTGAAGGATAATAAGTGCTTTGGCAAAGTCTTGAGCATGTTGACACTGATTCACCATCGTCAGCCACATCTTCTTCAGCAGCGGCCAATTCGGATGCATGTAAGCAACCTGAATCGCTTGCTCGAGTTGAATTAATGTCTGGCGTAAAGTGTGCAACAAAGCCGTCTTATTTCCCGTAGTAACACCCGTCCATTTAAACTCGGACGCCGTCGTCAACGAGAATTTATGACTCAAATGTCGCTTCTTATCACGCTCTTCATTCCTTTGCGGTTTATTCAACGCGATAATATTTGTTGTAAATTGATTTACATACCCTTTAAACTGATTCTCCATGCCTAACTTATAGAGGAAGGTGCCATTCGCAAGTTGTTGCGATTTGAGTCGTGTTATGCGCTCCTCACCTTCTTTTCCCAAAGTTTTTCTTCGAATATCGTCAAAGTTGAACGTTCGTGGCGTTAAAGACCCTGTTTTCGACCTGGTTACAATGTCTTTTTCTTCAGCACCATTCTCAGACGATTTTATCGTCGTTGTTGTTTCAGTTTTGATCTCAGTCGTTGTGGTAACTGTCGTCGTGGTTGTTGTCGTTACTTCTTCTTTGATATCCTGTGACTCGATTTGCTCCTCAACTTCGGGTTTAGCTTCCACCTCTTTCTGAGCTTTCAAAATTGCTTGATTCTCCAGCTCCAAGTAGGCTTTCTTGTTACCTTTGCATTGGAGGGTTAGTTTTTCGGTGAGTTCCATTTGCCGCAGAATCTCATCTTTTAAATCGTTTATTTCACGACACAAGTCAGCCTCCATTTCCTCAGAGTCAAGGCAATTGAGTAGTTCTTCAAATTGTGTTGTGGTTGTATAGTACCAAACCTCATTGCCTTCATTTTCACTGTAAGTAGTTTAGATTATAGGAAGATATAGTGAATGTTTGGTCTCGAAACTTGAAAATATCGAGTGAAACGACTGATACGTATTGGATTCGAAAAATCAAACATTAGTCAAGTGCCGAAACAAAAAGTATCGATATGCATTTAAGTGAAGAATTCCATACATCCTATCGATACTTTCCGTCGGGAGCGTTTCTACGTATTGGTTTAATGATAAGCTTGATTACTTACACAAAAATTCGTCGACATAAAAAGTAATACTTCCGACCAAATCGGTCAAAACCCAGTTGCTCTTGTCGACACAACTGCCCCTGCTTCTCCACGTCCAGCACGCAGTCGACGACGCCGCTTACACGATGCAGTCGACAAATATTGCACTGCCAATCCTCCACGGGTACGTCGAGCAAAGGTGGATCCACGCATTCCAAGTGAAAAACCGCTGGACATGTTTCGCAACATAGTAAATCGCCGAGTTTATGGCATACTCGACAATGATCATCATAATGCATTGGTACTGTAATAGAAATTTTAATGTACATATATTTGATGATAAGAGACGAACTCATTAATTTTTAAAGAAATCTGGTACTCTAAGAAAAGTGTACTCTAAGAGGTCTTTTTTTGGTGTGTTTATGTTTTAGACTAATATATACTTATTAAAACATGCATTAATAATTAGAAACATGCACTTAAGAGAAAAATAAGTTATTACCTTCACTAATTAAATCATCTCTCACTGGATTGGTATTCAAGAACTGATCAGTCAAAAATTGCAAAACCTTGATCTTGTTCGCCAAACTTGTATAAGGATAGTCAGTAGTGTTCAAAATGTTCAGCACACTATCATCGAAGGTGGTATCACTTTCCACGTAAGACCGGAGCACTTCAGGCCAAGTTACATAGTCCAGAAGGTAAAGAGAAATGTTCACACTGTCTTTTTGGTCTAAAGGGCCAAAATGCGTTTGCTGCGAGTCCTCCTCCCTGAAGAGTGCCTTCAGGAGCATGATGTGCACCTCGGCGAAGAGATTGCTTTGGTCATCGCACATAAACGCGGCGCAAAAGTCTTCTAAACGAAACGGCGACAGACGCACCAGGTTACGAAAGTGTCGCACTACCTCATAAACCCCCACGACGGCCAGAATATCGCTTCGCGGCACAAGTAGATCGTCCGAGCTCTTCGGTAAATCCAGCGTTGGTATAGGACGATTTTGCAGCCACAGAGGTTCAGGTGTTGGGGGTCGTGGCCTTCGTGGAGCACCACTGACGGTGCTAAAGCTACTCAGCGAGAAATCGCTATCACTGGAAGGTTCACCTGCGGATTCCTCACTTTCGGACGCCGACGGGACGACATCCTCTTCGAGATCGGATTTCTCGGATGAATCATCACCGAAATCCGACCCGTAATGATACTCAGACTCATGGTATTCGCTCGCGTGTGGATTATACCCTCGACGCTGATAAGGACCCATCGTGGCGGTGGACGTCGTCGTCGGACGTTTCTTCGTCTTCGAGCGAGAACCTCGTGGAGTACGCCGTGGTGCCTCCACTTGCGGGGAGGACGCTCGCGAAGCGGACGGCGTACTCACCGGCGAGTCGGAACCACGCTGTAGATTCTGTAGGTACTTGGGCTTCTTCAGCAGTTGATACTGGAATTTCTTCGGCGTACGTTCTGCCGCCACCTGCACCTTCGGCGGCCGCCCGCGCTTTTTGGCGCCACGGGCCGACATCGCCAGGCCACCCCCAGGTAGCTAGGCTAGCGTGCGCTCATCAAGGCTCGCCTTCACACTCACACAGGCAACGCGATATGTTGTTGCTACTCACACATACATGCGTACAACACACGTGTACCCTCAGCGGCGCTTTATTTACAAAACACAAGGCGAATGTCAAAAAGATGTGCGCCTCGCGCTCATTTCGCTGGGCAATGCTTTTCAGAGCCGCTCAGAGGCCCGTGTTGTGTCTGCAGCGGTGGGTGAATCACGTGACCACATTCAATCGACGCAGAATTTTCAGTAAGTTTTTTGTTCAGGAGACGTTTCTCCAAGCGTGTATGATCGGATGCCTGTTCGTTTCACAGGCTTGCCGCCATTGAATACGTTTACGCGTCGCGGTTGATCGCTCTCTCCCCGTTCGTGGGTTTTTTCGGCTCGCCGCCACAGCCGCTGCGTTCAACTACACTGACGCGCAACGGCGATGCAGCGAACAAACGCTCGCGAATGCCGCACGCTCATTGGTCGCCGACAATGGACGCCATGACAATTCGCATTGGACGAGTTTATTTGCAGGAGCGCAGTACACAGAGTTTACCTCGGTTTCTCGAACACGCTCCCACGTCGCGCTGGTTATTTCGGCGGAAATGGCTTGATGCTCACGTCGAAACGCCGCCCGTTTCCTAACGATTCCCGGACATACGGATGGGAACGATGGCCGATCGTGGCGCGCAGCGCGACTAATGACCGGCCAGCCGTGCAGATGGCGCGGACGTCACATTGCATCACGCAGGAAAATCACACATTTCATTCCATACTCATCCCAAATGCATTCCATTAATCACCTGTGATTTAATCACATACTTCCTGGATGTTCAATCCCACAATGGGATAGTTTGAAGAAAAAATTATGTAATTTCCGGTGCGAAGCGGAAATGTTTATAAGGTTCACAAAGTCGCCGGCCGTCAACTGTCATCTTCATCGTCTACCAAGATTTAAAATGAAAATGACAGGGCTGAAATATGCAATATTTATGCTTCAAAAATAGTTTTTTATAACACTAAACTGTTTTATTGCACATAGTTATTTACTTTATGCACTTAGAGTTTACTATACACGGGTTTTTAGGTTTTGGTTAGAGCATATTTCCAAATTTTAAACGGAACCACTAAAGCCGTCCCAACATTTCCCAGAAATCTTCGCGCTGTCAATTTGCTGGCAGCAAGGTCTATGAAGGTCGACGTCAACGTGTAGAGTTTAGTGGCATTCCGATTGCGATTTTCGCACCCTTTTTTCGAACGAACGCGATTTGCGAAGATGAGCGGCCCGATTAGAATGTACGCGATGCGGCAGATCGTTCGGCACGATGTCCCCGTGGAGCTGCCGACGTGTATGTACCGGTTGGGGAATATCCACGGCGGTGATGATGCCCGCGTTGACGGTGCGGCGAAGACGACAAATGGCACTAGTGTACACGGTGGCAGCCCGCCGTCAGCCGACAGCAGCGTGCAGCTCGTTGGCGAGCAGGTTAAGCAGTTTCTAAAGGTTTCCTAAGCGTTCGTCCACATACATCAGCACCCGCGCACCGATCTTCTCTTACCGCGAAATTTGCCACAGCTTCCCGGTTTTGCTCGTGTCCAGAAAACCCAGAGCGGACGAATTATCCGCCACGCGAAGAACGGGCAGGTAATTCCGGCCGCTGGGCTGGTGTACGACTAACTCTCAGCGCAGTTAAGCAACTGTCAAAAAGCATTTGCTGGATTACACACATAATGCATATTTGTTCCCTCTGCTGGTCCCAAAAAGCACATTCGGCATGGTATTCAATCACGAAATACGAAGAAACAGCAAAATCGAACCGAAATTAGCATCAAGATCACTCGACTTATAAGTTCATCATCCTACTTTGTTCTACACGAACACAAACCTTCATATTATTAACTTTTCAGGTTTTGATTAGATCGTGCCTTGAATGTTGTTATATTTTGCAGAAAAATCACGATATGACTATGGCGGTGGTTCTACAACGACAGGAAGTTATTCTGCGACAGCTAGAGGATCTTAAGAAGCAAATGACTGCAATTCGCGGTAGTTTAAAGTCGGGTGGAAGTCAGACTTGTGCAGCTATCTCTGGGAAAGCGAAAGTAAAATCTGGTAACAGTGGACAAGTTGATGTAAGTTTTCTATAAGTTTTCATCGATCAATTTATCAGATTAATCCTTTGAAATGCTATTTACAGATTAAACAACTGCCCACTGAAATTTCCCTTAATATTAACCCATCACATCCACCATATTCTTTACTCCTGCTGCAAAAACAGTGGAAAACTGCAGTTAACATCAATATACAGTCATATGTGCATTCGACAGTCCCAACGTTGCCAGAATCAGCGCAGAAGTTTGTTGAATGTATCCCAAGGCCAGTTTCAGCATCAAATTTACCTTGTCTTACTGTGAGATTAATCTGGAAAGCAAGTATGTATGATCTTTATGTAGATGTCAAATATTTCAGATGATACTATTTGATAACTTTAACATCATATTTATTTGTTAAGTTTTATGAGTTGTCTTTAAATGTAAGGGGATTTTGTGTTATCAAGAACAACTATATGTTCCTCTATCAATATTTATGTTGTCCACTTCATAGCCAAACTAAAAAATTGATAATCGAATGTACGTTGCTCGCAAAATTTGAAAGTCATACTTTTTTAAACACACCTCGAGTGTCAAAAAGTTCAAAGAAGTTCAAGATATCTTCAAGATTTTTAAAAATATCTCGTTTTGTATAGTTGGAGTTAATCATATGGAAATAACTGGTGCAAGACCGATTCAGGGAGAAGTCAATCTTTTACGCTATTTGGCACGCCTGACGTCGTCATTGAACTACGACGAAGGCGAAATGGATACGTATTTAGATCTCTGCTATAGCATTACACGATCAAAGACGAAGACGGAGCGCCTGCCACTGCTGCAGCGTTTGAACAAGAAGATGGCGAAACGTGAATTTATTTTTGATGATTTTTCCATTGTTGATGTGGCAGCGTATTCAGCTATCAAGCAAACGGTTGGAGCTGGCGAGGTGAATGTGGGGCTGACTAAATGGATGAACAATTGTGAGGCTCGTAATTAGATTTAAAAAGAAATGCTTGAAAATGAATAAAGTTTGTTCATATAAAAAAAAACTGGAATGTTTTTCTTTTGTATTTCGTATTTTTGTTTCATTTGTAGCGGTTTTTTCACACAGGTTTGTTTCTACAGCTAAGTGGCGCAGTGGTATGGTCGATGACCACTGTCCATGAGGTCCCGGGTTCGATTCTCGGTGGGTATGCACATTTCTTATTAATAGTTTTAGCCTCTAATATGACTAATTACATTGAAAAAGATTTAAACAGAGCTAATGACCATAGCAGTCGATGCTCGGTAAAATAAAAAAAAGCCTAAATTTAATTTAAAGAATGATTTAAACATGATCTATGAATTTACATTTAAATAGTTCGTCA
This sequence comes from Mimaenictus wilsoni, assembly GCA_027575185.1. Lineage (NCBI taxonomy): Eukaryota > Metazoa > Arthropoda > Insecta > Coleoptera > Staphylinidae > Mimaenictus > Mimaenictus wilsoni. The sequence goes on from JAODAC010007523.1 coordinate 50,366, forward strand.
AGTACCAGAATAAAATCAGAAACATTTGAACCAGAATGAATATATGAATAAAAGCGTTCCTTACGCATTTTCAGTAATTGTCTTCTTGCATTTAACAGATGTTTTCGTTTTTCTTGTTATTTTTTCTTAATTTTCATCAGCCTGGCTACTATAATATTTCATATTTCTGTGTTCATTACAGTTTAGTTTGTTAAGTTAGGGGAGTTAGTTTGGTTATGAATGGTTGGGCAAAGAATGATAATCAAAATAGGTTAAAAGTAATATGAGAAACAGCTCCTATTGAAAATTTATGTGTAAATTTGTTATCCATTTGAAAATTACAATAAAAAATTGTTATCTAGTTCTAAACATGTTTGTTGTGATAAGAAGAAAATTGTTATATTCCAATCATTGTCAATCATTTAATTTTACAAAAGTATTTCTTTTCCAGTTTTCCCAATTTCAGGAAACTTTCAAAATTATCCCTAAATAAGTGGTTACTTGCTCGTTTATAAAACAACAGATGGCGCTACAAGGACTAATCAGAAAATAAAATCACAAAAATTCAAAAACAAATAAATGCGTTCTTTGCGTGCTGGGAATTTCACTAATTTCCTCGCTGTGTGAAACACGTGTTTTCTGTTTCTATTCTTTCTTTTTTATTTGCACATATTTTTCATCCGTTCACCACATTTTTTCGATTAAATTGGATTTAATTGCGCTGTAATACACGCTAATGTAATTGCGTGTAATATCCTCCGGAGGGGCGGTACGCGATATGTAAGTCGATTACAGGTTGCGTCAGCTTCTTAAGTATAGCAAGGATAATTAGAAAATGTCGTGTTATGGGTTGTTGCGTAATTGCACGTTGTCGTCGGTGGTTTGTTTCTTGTTGTATTTTCAATTAACCTCCCCTTCCTCCCATAGATCAGAAAAACCTTGCAAGTGTTTGCAACAAGGCTTAGCGAAACGTTCTATCACGACTTCACCCTGAACCAGCCGCACTTTTACTGCACCCTTTTAACTCTTTTCTCAGCTTTTCCGGAGCCCTTGATCGCGGCTATAAAAATACCTCTATTTTATTTAACCTTCGCGCAAATAAAGCGATAAAAAACCCACTTTGCGTTGCGTTCAAAACGCCAATTTCCGGTCGTATACCAACGACAACATAGGTTTGCTTGATGTTATTATTCTATTGCATGCTGCGTTTGTGGATTGTAGTATAAATAATTAAAACTTTTAATGGATAGTACGCTCACTTGTTTTATTTACTATTAGTTCATCTGCACTTTGCAGCAGAAAGTGCGATGCGTTGCAGGGTAAATGCGGAATAAGTTTCATTAAGGGAAGAATTCCTTCAAGAATGGGATGAATTGGCAATTAAAACTTTTCCGGGGGCACTAATGGATTGTTCTGTTATTGCGAGCATTCGCAATTGTAGATTTTGCGTCTGATTACGGTCAAATTGATGGATGCATTAATATATTCTTGTTGCGATTGATAGGGGTGTAATGAATTTCGACGTATTCTTATTTAGTGATTGATCCATCCTTTTGATGGATAATCTCTCTAAATTGTATATTCATTAACTACTTGGGTATGTACTATGTGTATTTAGATTTAGTTCATGATACAGTACAATTAAGCATCACAAATATTCTATACAACCTAAAATATTGGAAATGTTATTATCGGGCAAGTTTGTTCAGTATAGTGCTTATGATTCAATTTTAAAGCCTCGAATAGTTGCCGATATTAATGTTACTTAAGTTTGTAGGTAAAAAACTAATTTTTAAAGAGTAGTGAAATTGTTTATGGGTACATTGTGTATTTTTCTGGATCATTATTAAATTTTCATTATCCATGGATTTCGGGGAGTTTTCTTTATTACGAAATAATTTAATGTGTCAATAAATAGCGTAGTTAACGAAGTTGATATTCTATTATAAATAGTTGTATAATGCAGGTCTGCGAGGTTCAACCGATCGACATCATATCGTTGTCGAATACACATCGGTGGATGGAGCCCATCGAGGTTAACGCGATAGGTTTTTTTCCCCAACTTTTCCTGTCAATTAGTAACTATAACTAAAAATGTTAGAATATAAGATTATGTAAGCGCAAAAATCATTTACAAAACATTGTATTTTAATAAAGATCTTGTTGTTTAAGCTTAAGTTAAGTAGGCACGCAGATTTTATATAACATGGTATATAAAAATTCATTATTGTTATGTACCTGTATATATTTAATAAATGTTGTTGTTAAATGGAATGGAATGGTGGATGGAGCGATATATGGGCAAGTGAGGAAGTGGAACCATTCATTTTCCTTTTTTTACTAAACTTTTTCATAAAATGTACTGATAAAGAGGCATTTTTTGCCTTTTTTCCTCCACCTGACTTTCAAAAATGTCAAAAATTGCATTACTAAATATCTGCCAAGGCAACATAAAACCGAAGATAGAGAGGCCGACCATCTAAGATAGAACCCTAATCAGGTCCAGGTACTTTTTCCCGTTGTAAAGCTTAGACGGTGGTTCCGGGGGAGGAATCAAGTGGTTGGCTTAACCATCGCAATATAGAAAAACTATTTATGGTCATTTCCAGGGAATACCTAAAGCTCAAAACTCCGACCAGATGTTGATGTTTCAATATATATATGGTTTAATGATGTCTTTCGTTTTGAAAAAATGCCTTAGCTCTCAAAACAAATGTTTAACAATTATTTGTTCGATATTGCGATACTATCCGATATTGCGTCCTAAGATTTTCACCATCTTTTTTTTTTCAAAAATCTAGTACCCGACTGCATTTGAAATTTTGAAAACTAAAAATGCAGTCGGGTACATTTGACAGGACGTGGACTCTTGTTGGTTCATTCTAGAACAAGAGTAAAACAATTAATTACTACGTAATTGTAAAGCTTGTTTATTCGTTACTTTCACGACATAATTGTAACTTTTAATAATAAAAGAAATTATTAAAATGAAAACGTTACATTTGACGCCAATTTCAATCCTGTTCATATTGAAACTTTTGAGTTACACAACTTTGAACACTTCATTTTAACACAATTATTCTTCATAGACAAAGAAATAATATTTGTATTGAAACTCATAATATTATTAGTGAATTATCATGAGAATTTCTTGATATTAAGCTTTGACTTGTTATAATTACAATGCTCGAAGCCTCTTAATATGTGTCGCTATAAAGTAAATTTCACTTTGACGATGAATGGCGATGAATGGCGATGAATTTGCATGAATCAACATAAAATCAAAGGAAGGAGATAGGTATACATATGTCACATGTTACGGCAGTTGACGTGTGAGCAATTGAAGATTGCACTTAAAGTCGGCTTATGCGGTCGTTTGCTCCCTGCATCGGTTTCGTATTCAGTCGAGTGCTTCGCCGGCGAACTGTCAGCGCACTCGCAGACGCCTCCACTCACTGTGTCAATTGCAGCACAGCCGGCAGTCGCAAAAGCACAAAAGCTTACCAACGGCGGTCGCGGTGGCGGTATACGCTTGATGTACAAAGCGCAGCCAGCACGTTGCCCATTGCCTACGCTACTGATAAAAGCTCACAAGGCTCGCACGACTGCAACGGCCGGCCGCCACCGCCGTCCGCACGCTGCGATATTGATGACATGACACGTTCGCACAGCAAGCAACAGCACATAAATGCAATCATTGGCATTTGTGCTTCGTTTCGGTGAATCGTTATTACACTCGAAAGTCCACACTCGCATTCTAGCCAGTAGCCACCGTTTTGCAAGTTTTGCGAGTGTATCAATTTATTTCTGCACACAGCAGTGGCCACCCATCATCCCCTCCCCTAAACGCATGTGCATTGCGTTTTAATGAAGCACCTGAAAATTTGCGCATTGTTGAGTTTTCCTGCTGGATTTTAACGATGTGCAGGTTTGTGTTTTGATTGATGGCTTGTAGTTCCAGGCACTTTTTTTGTTGCGGTGAATTGGAGCATGAGTTGACAACGTATACGGTTTGTTAGTTTTTGTACAAACATATTGCGCTGCTCTGCAAATTTTCCGGATTAAAATGCGGTGTAGTTGATAACTATACCAATGTATACGATAATACAAATTTGAAATGGAACAAATGCGTGTTATGAAATATTTAGTTGACGTTTTTTACAAAAGAATCTTCAACTCGTTAAAAAATATGACAAATATGAAAATTCTTTTATCTCTATATTTTTTTGGTTGTCGGAATAAAAAATGTTGATGTACGTTTTTTGATTCTGTCATGAAGAAAAATCGTAAAAAGGAATAAAAATATGTTTCAATTAAAAAAAAACCTTCAATTCATAAAATATATTTGTTTTAAATGTTGCTATTATTTTATCTCTTGTTTGCGCAATAACTGTGAAGATTGTAAAAATGTTTGCGATTTCTTATTGATAACAAAGCGAAACTAGAATATTACCTTGAAATACCATTAATTGTTTATTTATTTTTAATAAAAAAACATACGTTCTTAAAATAATGATTGTTTAATGTTATTTTATGTTAATTTCTACTGACTTTTCGGAATACTCAAGAATTGTCCATAAGAATCTTGTAAAAAAATATATAAAAAATAAAATACAAATTGTAACAAAACTATTATTATTTTAAAACCCATGTTTTGTTTTTCGACAATATGTATTCGGAAATGTCTCAGAGTAAATATTTTCAGGGAAATTATCAATAACCACCTCCAACTCTACCCGTGCAATAAAAGCCACAAAACTTAATATCTCCTACAAGGAATCTCTAAAAAATCGGACTTGGCCTTAAAAGACAAAACAAACATATTGTTTATCTCATCCCGTTGCATGTCATAAAAAAGCATGTGTTCAGTTCCTTTGGGATGGCTATAGCCGACATGTATATTGAACGAAATTTGTTAATAGTTGTATAAAACATTGGAAACCGTGAGATTAAACCAAAATATGTACAACAAATAATTGAAACCTTTTATTTCGTTTTTCGTCGTCCGGAAAAAGTGAATTTGATGTCCTTTTTTATACTGTTTGTTAAATGAAGTCTATGCGAATCAAAAGGAAAAAAATCAATAAAAAACTTCAATCATCGGAATTGGGCTGCGAACATTTTGTTAAGAGATGTTTACATTCTCGAACGCACTACTACCGTCATATTGTCATGACCGCAGCGAAGCTGCCTTTGACATATCAATATGAACGAATAATCATCGGTAGGCAATTTTTAGGATGTTAATCACGAATTGCAATAATTAGAAAGAGAACATGATGAATGATGAATGAAGTTTCAAGTCCTGTCGGAGGCATCAGCTATATTTCTGCTACGGGCCTAACACCGGCCTAATGCGCTACCAATTACGCCACGGAGACCCCGGGAACCCGACCTGGTACTTCAAATTAATAATGATTACTCGTTTTTCTTGGATATGTCAATGCTAGGTAGTCTGGGGTCGTTCAAATAAGACTGTATGATAGTAGTTGTGTGAATGAGCTAGGAAAAATTGTTATAAAGTACTTGCTCTCAAAAATATGTAATTCCACTTTACACTAAATTGCCATATTCTGTATAAACATATAATAATAATATCAGTCCAACAATGTGGTAAAGTGGTATTGTTCAATGACTGCTGGGCGCAGGGTCTCGAATACGATTCTACTATCCTATCAATAGTATTAGACTCTAATAAGACTAATTACATGGAAAAAATAATTGAATAGCAGTCGATGCTCGGTAAACGTAAAAAAGTCAAAAATTCTTTTACACTTTTTTTTTGTTAGTTTTCAGAGGTTCGAATAACAAATAATTCAAACCTTTTATATGATTTTTGGTTCTATATGACGTAAATATAAAACAAAATAAAGAATCAATGTTTCAAAACCGGAAACTTATAAAAAAGAGATTGTTTTACAATGCTTCATTGTTTTATTGATTTGCTTTTTTTGTACAATAGAAATCAATCTGTTAAAATGTTTGCTATTTCTTATTGATAACAACTCGAAAATGTTACATTGCAATGGAATTTTAAATGAAATAAAAAGGTATAAATATCTATGCATAACAAATAATTAAAAGCTTTTACCTCTGCTATTTTTGGTCGTATAAAATGTTATTAACTTGATTCTGTTTTTATTCCGTTTCATGAACTAAAAAGGATAATATTATCTGAAATATTTCATTTGTTAAAAAATGGAAAATATTGTTATAAAATACGATTTTATAACGAGTTTTGTGTGTTTATAACTGTTTTCTTTTCTCAATTTTTATGAATCTGGTTGAAATTTTTTCTGGTTCCTATCTATGCAGGAACTAGAATTGATACAAGGTAAGCAAAAAGTTTTGGGCACGCTGCTGTTGGAGCTTGATTCGTTGCATACGTACGATAAAATGATTTCTTGTAAAATAATTAATCTTTTTTACATCATAACACAGACATGATGAATATTTTCTAATAAACTCAGTATTTTCTAACAAAAGGAAACTAAAAAAATAGTTAAAATCATTTTTACACTCCACGTTTTGTCTTTTTTGAGTTGTAAAAATAAAAAATAGAAAGAGTATGTGGGGAATGTTATTGCTCTCCACTCAAAACTAGAATATACCATTCCATTATCATATAAATATCTACGCATTCAGGTAAAAACAGGAAGAAGAAGAAAGTCTTTTATTTTATTCTAATGCCTATGAGACGTTAGAAAGACCGGAAGGACGGATCCGAATTGCTGAATCCACCTCTCTCTTGAAGAAAACGACTCGAGCCCAAATATCGTGCAGACTCGCTAGGTATTTTCGTCCGGGAGAAAAGATGCGGGATGCCTACTTGAGGCCAGGGAAAACAAGACGTGCTTGGAAGAAGGCGTACGGTTCCATCCCAGAGTTTGCCAGTTTTACGGCACATTACCCAGGTAACTGGCTCTGGGCATAATTGCCTTAATGTATTACGACAGCCACTATTACTTGAATCGCGCCGGATTGCAGCGCATAAAAATCGTAAAGTAATAGAATACTGCGTAATGCGACAGTGATATCATTCACTTTCCAGGGAACAATTTTAAGTAATAGGTGAAATCCATTTGAACTTATAGCTTTTATGTTGTTTAATATTATTGGCAAATTCTTCACGACTTAACAGGTAAAGCAACGCTGAAGAACGTGCCTTTCGTATATTTAATGTTGGACCACTAATGTGTCCGTGTATCGGATTTTTGTTTGGAATTTAGGAATAGTCACTAGATTATTTGCCAATTTGCACTTAGCACATGTTTATTGGTTTTGGCGACATTATTAAGTTATTTCGCAATCTTCTTGTGTGTAAATTCATCGTTTTCCGAGAAATAGAGAATAGTAATTTTAATTCTAACATTATGTCTATTTTGTTTATTGATTAGACTTTTAGCAAGTCTAATCATATTGTTCGCGCGTATTGTGTCTTTAACTATGATTTTTATATGCACTCGCGGATCTCTCCACGATCTCTAAATTAATAGCCAGGGTGCATTGATCCTCCGACAGGCTTACAACGACAAGATGGTAATTTAACAAATATTTATTTAACACACGTACAAAACTTACGACCCACCTATTCGCGCCATGGTCGAACAAGAACAAGATCGAGTCGAGGACGCACAACACTTAGCTAGCCAAAAAAGGGACGCTCGGTAGCGTTGCGCAGTTGCCACCTGGCCCGTTATCTTGGCGCGCAAGGCGCCAAATTCAAATATTAATGGCGACCAGAAGTCAGCGCATCACAGCGCTGAACACATATCACATAGAGGAATGGATGAGAGTTTCAAGCCTTACAGGGGATGTCATGCACTGAACGACAAATTCCTACAAGGGAGATGTTGAGTTCACCACTGCGATTTTTTTAGTTGAGGGATTTAATGTCATATCCTATATAATCCGGTTCTACAACGTGCTAATTGTGCTTAGTCTGCCAATTATCACGTAATTTCAAGCGTGATTTTTTTATTTGTCATTTTGACACTTTTAACAATATCTGTTGCAGCCATTTTTCTGCACAGATTTCCTCCTCAGCGATCAGGTACATTAATGGTTATAGAACATATTTGGCAGCGATACAAACAACTGGAAAGTCGGACCTGACTGGGAATCATGCAGCGACTATGGTACATTTTCTATGGGAATGATTCATTACAATTATGTAATATTCCACAAGAATTTCAGAATATAAGGGCCTTCCATCGACTAAAAGTTTAAAAGTTTAAAAACGTTCTGTGGAAGCGTGTTGTTCACGGGTTGGAATCACGAACGTACTTTGCTTTCAAGTTATAAAACATGTGCTTCATTACATGACGTATGTCACATGTGCCTGGCGCACAGGAAGAGATGGGCCTTGTATGGTTGGAAACGAAGTGAAGTGTAGTGTAGTTGACGACCAAGTGACCGAGGTGCGCAAGCCTTCAGCCTTGGCAAGAGTGGTGGAAAAAGTGCGGTGTTCAGAAGTGTGACGAGAGAAGTGTGGAAAGGCAAGAAAGTTAGTATAGGAAAGAGATGGAAATAGCATGGTAGAAATACACTCTAGTTTGCAGGTGTGAGGTTGGAATATGTATTACATTGCGTATATAAATTCGACGGGAATACATTCTCCACAGATCGTATTCAGCAGCCATGCCAGGCTCCTTCTCTCTCTTGCTAGCCGAGCCATCCCAAACCTATTGCTGAATCTTTGAATACATTTTTATTATCCAATTTTCAGTCTTGCATTTATGAAACTGAACTTTTTATATTATGTATATGAAAACTGATAAGAAAGTTTCTAAACCCCAGCTAGAACAAAAGATAATTTATAAGTTAATTAGTAGTTAATTTTCCAAAGTATTACCCAGATCGACGGCCTGTGTTTTCCCAGCTGAGCAGGATCACATACTAAATGTTCGAAATAGGTTTACTCTTTTTTATATCTGCAAGGATTCAACTTCCGGAGTAGATAGTTGTGTCGAATTTGGAACGTAACAAGGATACTCTAACAATATTATGAACGGGACATGTATTCGTAGATGTGAGTTGTGCAGGACCCTCGCCAGGAAAATCGGGAACATGCGGTGTGGAGAAAATTGGTAAATCGTCAGGAGTCAGTATCTCCTCCCTGGGTTCTTAAATTCGTCGACGTGGAAAGCTATGCTCGACAAAACGACGTAATCGATCCGCGCCGGAAACCGTCTCAGATTTTCTCCAGCTTTTCACGACTCACTTGCCTATATATCTACTAAAAACTAGACAAATTGGGAAGATAAATGCATTTTTAAATTTCTTTTCCAAAATTAAATCCTTCCAAATTTAACTGTAAATTTCTTTAAATATCCTATAACACAATAATAATAAGAAGAAACAAATAATTTAAAATTTCCTCCACCATATTATATTAAAAAGCATATTAAGTTTAATTAAAGTATCAGGCCGGGGCAAAATTGTAATCAAGCGATATTTGCATCCTCCATCCCAAAATGGCGGCGCCAATCTCGCGCTGCAAATTGGAATACCGTGTCCTGCCTGCATCAAGGACCTCTTGTCCTCGCCCGGTCGCGGCTAATCGCGATTAAAATGTCGCCTCATAGCTTCGCAATTTATGCCCCACCGCCAAAATGCCAGCCACTTCAGACAGGGCGTAATAATTTATGAGAGAGGCAGCGCAGAATGGGAGAAAAAAAAAACGTCACGCTACCTCGAAGGAAATAAACAAGACGAGATATGAGATGATGAAATGCGGATAAGAATAAACCAACAGGGCACCAACACAATGCGCGCCTCGCGGTCCTCCCCTGTGCCGCCGCTGTAATTTATTCATGAAATTTGATCCGGCTTTGGTTGTCTTTTGTTTCAGTTCTTGGACGCAAGTCTAGCGGACGGAATCCGATTTACCAGCTCGGCCACGTTGCAACGCGTTGTTCCTCGGCACTAGCTCGAGAGAAAGGGGTTACTGCCAATGTTTTTGGCGGCAAAAAGTAAAGGGAGACGTATATGCTCTTGGAGGCTATCGGCGCAGTAAGCGACATTGTGCATTGGTGCACAATGTTCTATTTAATGAAGTTGAGGACAAAAACTTCAGGCTACCGACATATGTAGCTAACTGTTGCAATGAAAGTTCACTGAATCTCAGTTAAATTGCGTAACCACGTGTGTGGAAAGTTCTATTTGAACTGTTTCCTAATTAGGTGCAGATGGGGATAGTTTGTTGCAGGCTCTCAATTTGATTCAAAACAGTTGCATTTCTCAATTTCATACCTAATTTGGAAATGCTACTTCATTAGGTTTTTGTACATGTTGGAAATTAATTAATTATTTGTTAGATTTGGCTAAGTTAAACTGAAGTTTGTTCAGGTTTTGTTAGATTTCCCTACATGGCGTTAATTCTGCAAAGTATTGACTTGAACCTTGATTAGGCCAGTTTAGCCTAGGTGGGAGGTAGGTTTAGTTAGAAAAATTCACAAAAATTCTTACAATTAGGAAAATATTTATACTAGATGAAAGTACATGACGTATGGGACAATTTGATATATGGTAAATACCCCGAATAAGGGTGGCAAATCCGCATAGTAGTTGCAAACGCAGTTTTCATAAAATTATGTCGTTTAAAACGCCATAAATGACGGACTTATCATAAATGAATAGGAATATTATCCATATCAGATTGAAGTAAAAGAGTTGACGCATATTTTACCACTTGTTTTATGTTAATATTTAGTATACTTAAATTATGTTTCAAACTTTTCCTCAAAATGAGGAAATGGGGCGTGCTTTCGAAGAGAACGCGTGCTCTGGCGGATTACAGGCACTTCAAACCACTGTGTGACATAAGAGTTACTCTGAGAAGCGATTTGCCTTCCGTAAGTTACCACTTCAATAAACGAGGTGCGCAGCTACAGTGAATTTAGATTAAGTTAGGATATAATTAGGCTTCGTTAGATTACTATTAAGATAGCACAATACCCTTACGACATACAAACGTTAAAACTTTCATGATGCTTGGTTATGATAGGTTAGTATAAGCATGCTAAAATGAGGGTTGGCAATGTATGCTAAAGCTATCTTAGCTTATGTTACGAACGAAATGACGAAATTAAACTCTAAAGTAAATTGCCATAAATACTCTCTAGACGAAACAAAGACTGTGTGCATGCGGGCTGCTTGCATGGGCAGACACGGTATGGAAATTCCGGATATAAAGGTTATGAAGCGTGCAGCTTTCGCAGGGGTTTGTGTGTGATGTGATATGAGCATGAATAAAACGAACGTAAATTTCAGTTTTCAGGCGTTCTTGGTCAGCACTTCGTTAATATGAGACATGTGCGCGAAATAATTGGTGCATGAACTTAGCCAATTAACCGTGTTAGCTATAACCGCCTAAGCGTCTCATAAATATGAGTAGTTCATAATTATTCTACGAAATCAACAAAGAGGTAGAACACAGAGAGGGATAAATATTCATTGTGTTTTGTGTTTCTGTTGTTTTTGCATTATATGCTTGATAGTTAACTTTTAATTAGTTTATTTATAGCGGGATTATTTTATACCATAATTTGATTATTATTCGAAGCAGCAACTATTTTTTTTACTTTGTGTTGGGAAGAAACGTGTATTTTTACAAGAATTTTTGAAATTTGTTAATTTTGATAGAATTTTTAGAAATTTGAAGACCCAACTCTTTTCTTTCCTGTTATGCCGAGAAAATATTAATACCTACATTAGTTTAATCGGAAAATGCAATTTACCAAAACGTGAATTTCGAAAGTTATCAACTTGTATGATGTGCATCTATATCAATACCCAACAAAAGTTAAGATTTCAGGATTATATTATACGGAACAGAAATTCTTCCTCATTCCTGTTCCGTCGATGTATATTCATTAAGTCGTAAAATGTATTTTTCCAAACCATCTTTTTGAAAATTTCGGGACTGGTTAAGTTTGAAAAGGTACAGGACACTTATTTGAAGTCTTATAGCATTAGAGATGATCTTATTGGAAGCAGAAACTTTTCCCCCTCCTTATCGCGACGAGAAACTTATATTATCTTCATTTCTGTATCGGGAGAATGTCATTTTCCAAAACTTTCTTTATGAATACTTCGAAACGTGTCAATTTTAATTTCGTGGTCTTGTTAGAAGTCACACAGGTTTCGGGGTGATCTTAATCGAAGCTATAATTTTTCTCTTTTTTCTGCCACATTTGAGAACATTTCCTTATCAACGTTAGTTTATCCGTTAGTTTAACCTTTTGAAGTGTTATTACGAATTTCATAAATTTCGAGATTAGGTTATTCGAAACCACTCTCCTTCTTTCATTTCACTTAGAAAAAATTGTATTATATTTATTTGTTTATCCGGAAAATAAAATTTTCTAAAAGATTTTTGTGCAAATTTCGAAAATGGTTAATTTCGATGTGGTATTGCGCCCTTATTAGATCTTTGACAGATTTAGTGATGATCTTATTTGAAGCAGCAACACTTTCTTTGGCCTGTTACCCCGGAAAAATGTTGTTATCGCCATTAGTTAATCCGAAAAATGCAATTTTTAAATTGTAATAATGCTACTCATGTACTCATATAAAACAAGAAAGTCGAAAAACCCCTTTTATCGCCTAAAGCAATAAATTATCAATGTTTAGTTAAAGATGGATAATTTTGGCGGGGAGATTTTCCGCTGAACGGTTAGAGGAAATGAAGGAAAGTCCGGAGGCGGCTAAAAGATGAAAAGTCGTGTGTTAACGAGGCACAAGGCGTAATGATTCTTATTTGCATTCTTCAGCGACTCATTGAATTTCATGAGTTCGTAATTTGAATAATTAGTTCATTTTCATAGCGCCCATGGTCGGCTAATGTACATACACTCACCTGGAGGGCCTAGTATGAAGGCGGTAAGTTTTTCGCGGCTCGCTTTTTTCCATTACCGGGAAAACACTCCCGACGCAGAGAGGCGTAAAATAGAAAAATTTAAGATCTCGGAGAAAAGTCTTGCTTAAAGACACTGGGGACTTTCCACTGGGATAAAGGAACAACTTGCCTTATTTTCAACAAAGTTTCTGCACGTTCTTTGCACGGAATGAAAGAATGAAAGAAGGAAAGCGTGGAAAATGAGGCTTTTGATGAGAAATTAACTGGGCAAATTTTTATGGTCAGAGTTTGAATTCATATTAAAAGTTTCTTACAGTTTTCTGTGAGTTCTCTAAGAAGTACAATTTAAATTAATAAGGACGTAATAATTCGCTTAAAGTACACAGTGATATTCAATTTTCTAAGAATTGAAAATGAAACATTAGTTTCGACTTTACATTTCTTATAAAGTAACAAAAAAGTTTTCAATTATTACGTATTTAACAACGTTTTATACAAATTTAATTTGTTTTTAGATTTCAGGAAAATTAAGTGTAACACACGGTTTCATGATAATGTATTTACTAAAGCCAGGAATTGAACTCTTTCTCTCGTGTTTTAATCGAGCAATGCCTTAGTAAACATTTCCTGGATGCAGAGGTTTTTAATTAATCTGTAGCAATTTACTATTCTTATATACATCATAAATTGTTTCATAAGTTTAATCACGCATGAAGCTCAATCTAGTCAAGACTACTGACAGGATAGGGGGCTTTTAGAAAGGTATGCATTTCCAAAGTTACTACTAGAAAATAGAAAATATTCAAACAATGCAAAATAAGAAATTATTGCCCGTCCGGGTGGCTTAGTGGGTAACACCTTGGCGTATCACGCCAGCAGATGAGGTTCGAGTCCTCGGGGCGGGCACCACACAGTGTGATTATTATTCACACACACACATACATTCACCCACCCACACGCAAACACACACACACATACACACACAACACACACACACTACTTCAAACATTCAACTTCAAACATTAAGACTTCACACACCAATCTACAGACTCACTAGAAGAACTACAATCAACAACAACATATACCAACAATTCACACCAACTACAAAAAAAACCCTTACATGTATGAATTGTAAACAAAAACAAACAACAAAAATAAATAGAACATATGTCGGAAAGGCCCACAGAGGTCGATAGACGTTAAAATATGTGATATTATTACATTATAAGAAATTATTGAATAACTCGCTAATGGTTTCTGGACATCTCGGCTGGATTTCATTGCTCTGAAGTGAGAAGACTGTATAGGATCTAAACTTTCACTTGGCTGATGGCCCTTACATACTGAAATGATTGCTCAATTCTAATGAATCCTTCTCACAGGAAAAGCAGTATTATCTTGCTCTCTTCAATGTAATGCTATGCAATCTTTTGTCACGTATTATTTCAGCTTTGCGCATATGCTACTGAAACTTTACGCTGAACACATATATAGCAATGCGCATGAAGTTCGCTTGAGGAGTAGAACAGGCGCTCATCGGCTTTGCAGGGCCAGAGCGATCGTGATTTAGCAAATATGCTCACCTTTGTGAATTCGGGGCACTATACATGATTTCATTTTGTATTTTATTTATTACTCACTGTCAGTTCATTCGCCATACCGGTTCAAAGCCGTTCGGAGGCATTATCGTTTTCGCTTTCTATTAATGTTGGTAAAATTTTAATATTTAAATGGATTAATTAAATAATATATGCACCCATGTTCTTACTTACCTTAGAACTGTCTAAAATAACCTATAAAAAAATCCAAAAACTTCTAAAGGTACACCAAATAAAAAAGTCACAAATTACATGAAAACATTCATACATCAAATATATTTTATTTCATCGCATTTTCTCAATTTGGTTGAATCGAAACCAACAACTTAATCGAAACAATTTCTTAGAGAAATTTCACAGACACGTGTACATTTTTTTCCGTAAACATCAAGAGTTTTGTGGGAACCGTGTATTAGTTATCAAAAAAGGAAGACTACAAAAAACTTTCAAAAAACCACCTCCTTGCTCCTACAGCAAAAGCCTACGCACCGTCGCACCATTATGTGGGTGACCATGGTACATGCTCCTCGCAACGTCAAATGTACAATTGTATAAGAAATATACGTTTCGTGTGCATATGGTTGCCGATTTCTAACCAAACTTCTGCAGTAACTTAGCGTTTGTTTTGTTTTCGATGTACGTCATAATCTGTTTCACACGCTTGAACCTAAATGGCCGGCACGCAAACCAGTCAATACTATACATGATCCCATTTTGTATTTTACTAGTTTACTCACTGTCAGCTTAAACTAGCTAATTAGTGGCTAATTGTTCAATTTGTTGCACCATTTTCTAGTGTTTTGCAAGTCAACGCAAATATATCTCAATAAATCAAAAACGAATATATACAATATTTACACAAAAAATATGAATGGTAACCAAACAAATACTTACTGCAATTAAACAACGCCTTTCTGGCTTACTCTAGGACTACTTACTTAGCGCACTAATTACGTCATGTACGTGTTTTTTCTTAAATTAATCATTATCTCTGATAATTAGTGATGATTGTATTTCGCTACTTACATAACGATTTTTATCTAGAGTCTATTCATAGAGCTTACATGTTATAATATGCATCATGGAGCAAAACTAATTGTTAACATTCAAAATGTCAACACTAAATTATGGCAAATTGTATTTTATTGAATATACATTTTTATTTTGCGATTTTTTTTGGTGGTTTTATTTGTGTGGATTTGAATAGGAGCGTGGAAATTGCGTCCGTTTTGTTCTCCATGTTGACAGAAAACGAGCGTGTTAAAGGAATATTTCATTTCGCTATTGCAATGTTTATTTTAATTTCCTGCCTGCACATTTATTTATTTTCCTGCTGCGTAATGCAACATCCAATAAACGTAACTATTCCATTTCCATTTAAATCCCCATTTACACATTTATTTATTTATTTATTTATTATTTTATTAATTAATTAAGTAATTAATTAACTCACAGAATGAAAATATTTACCTTTGGTTTAAATTTAAGTTAAAACCATTGCTTACTTCGTTTTCTGATATATGTCGGCCGTAGACGGTGTTTATAAATGAATATCCGTATTTTAAAGCTTTGCGGAATATTGTACAGGGAACTTAGAATCATAATTAAGACAATTAACAATCATAATTAAATCCAATGAAAGAGCAACTCGAATAGTTTTATTAGGTAGTTCATTTTCTTTGGGCGTTCTAAAATGTAGAATACAGAAAGTATTTTGTTCAGAACTCTGTATTTGTGGCTAATATGCATCCGTGCAGGTGTTTTGATAAAGGGTAGAGCACGGAACGACTAAGGATGAATAAAGTGGTTGTTCAGGGTCTTTCCGCGTAACCCGACGAAATTCGTTCGGAAGGCCCATCAGAAATTGACAATTTCAGCTACAGCTACAACATGTTTGGAAAGTCATACTCAAACCCCTACTACTGCGCACTATCGTCCTCAGTTGTTTTGTTTTGAAGGCTAAAAAGCTTCCATTGCATGTTTGAGTTGCTCTTTCGTGTCACATATTAATTATGATTATACATTTCTTGTACTAAATTCTCCAAGTCATTAAAACGCCGGTATTCATTTATAAACACGCTGTCTTTTGCAATTCTTACAAATAAACAAAATACTTAACCACAACTTTCGGTGCTACAACAAAATAAATAAAAACTTAAATTACTTTTGAAAACTTTTATATTACATCCGTTTCTTTGTTTGCTATATATACAATTTATTATTGTAAAATACTTTAGTTAGTTAAGCAGTTTAGAGATTTAAATAAATTAAAGTTACATAAACATTAACATCATCTTTTACATTACATTGAGTTTAACATTGAATCGTTTCATTTAATTCATTTAATTGCTATACACAGCAGCTAAAACTGTTTTTGTTATACTTTTTTGTTATCACACATAATCACATTTAACTGCATTTAATTGCTCTCTTGCGTTTGCATCCATGACCCCATTCACGCTCAGACTACCTAAATGAACTTACTTAATTCAATTTGTTTAGCACTCTTATGTTTCGTACGTAGCAGTAAAAAAGTAGCACCATTTTGTTTATTTTTCCGTCGTTTGTTTACCCGTCGAAGTGATTCTCTTTGGTATAGTTCCGGTTTCGTAGGAAAAAAATGTTTGAAAAAAGTTGAAAGTCGCAGATGAAATATTAGCTGCCTAGAAGATGATTCTCTTGAAGGTTTTCTTTTCCTATGTGGTTCCTTTGGAAGTTACTATGTTTTAAATGTCATGTGTTTCTTTTGAAGGTTTATTTTAGGGGTTTCTTTTGGAGGTTATGAATTTTGCTTAGAGGTTATGAGTTTCCCTTTGAGGTTATGGTCGTGTCAACTAGTAGCAGATTTAGAAACTGGTGGTGGTGAGTCTGCTACTAGTTAGGTCTACTCAAAGACTCGATCCGTACTCGGAGCTGCGCCGTCGGTCAATGTGCTTCATGTAAGTCTCTGAGTAAATACTGCGTGTACGATCGTCGTATCTGATGGATGGACGCCGTACGTCGTAGGCGTCCAAGTCTGATGGGGGCCGCCTGCACAGACTGCAAAACGCACATTGTAACGTATTCTTAAACGCCTCGCGAAATTCGCGATTGAAGTATGCGTAAATGAGTGGATTGAGCGTCGAATTGAAGTAGCCAATCCAGAAGACGATCGTGACTACGATATCTGGGCAGTAGCAAGACGAGCATAATGATGTGCTGATATACCATAAGAAGAAGGGCAGCCAGCAGAGGATAAATGTCCCCATAATGATACCTAACGTCCGTGCTGCCTTATGTTCCCGTTTCATCTTGATGATATTCCTCTCCTTCGTAGGCGTATGATGCAGGTCCTGGTTGATCTCATGCACGAGGGTTTTCGACGAACCGCCAGAGTTAGAGAGCATATCACCGTTGGTATTATTCTGGTGAAGAAGACGCGCTGCACCATGGCGATTAAACATTTCCTTCTCCTGTCGATTCGCCTCGCGGAAAATCGCGAAATATGTAAAGATCATAATCGTACAGGGGATCCAGAATGAGATACATGAACTGAAGACCGCATAGAGCTTGTTTACACGAAACTCACAGACGTTGGGATGTCGACTTCGGAACTCCTGGTTCTCGTTGGTAGTGTACCAACCCATGAAAATCGGGACGAAGCTGATGATCGCCGGGCTGATCCATGTGTTGAGCAGCATAATGGCAACCACTCGCTTTGTCATGCTGATGGGGTACTTAAGTGGCCTTACAATGGCATAATATCTATCCACTGAGATACAGCAAAGATGCAAGATGGATGCGGTTGAGAAATAAACATCTAACGAGTTCCACACATCGCACATGAAGTAACCGAAGAGCCAGCGGTCGAAGATCTGTACGGACGCGTTGAATGTCATCGCGAACATGGCGACGAGCATGTCGGCTAGGGCCAGCGAGACGACGAAGTAGTTGGTGATCACACGCAGCTTGCGGTGGCGCATCACGGACACGATGACGAGCAGATTGCCAAAGATGGCCGCGATGATGATGCAGCCCATGAGCAGAGCGCGGACGAAGAGCAGGAGGAAGTCGGACCACTCCTGCTCGCCGGGTGGGCCACCATCGCCGCCGACGCCGCCGCCGTCGAGGCCAATTGCGGTGGCGTTTGTTGCGGTCACGGTGTAGATGACTGCCGGCGTGCTGGTGACGTTAATGATGTCGGGATCCATTACGCTTGCCCCGGGCCGGGCGCTTGAGATCCTTTCTCACACCGCTCGCTCTCTTTCGGCGTGGGTGATTTTCGGGTGATGGGGGTGACGGTTGTGAGACGGGGCGTAGCAGTGGATGTAATGTGGCAGGGACGCCTTTATTTTTGCTCCGAGTGTATCACTGGCACTCGTATACTGATCATTGTTGCTGCTATTGTCATCTGGAACAAGTGAAATGGGACCCAAATTAGAACACGTAAAACTGCGACAAAGCTTTCTAAAGAAGGAAGTGCGTTTTAACCTCAACGGGGCTTCATTTAATCCTAACCATTAAACAGATATTTTAGGTTAACCTCTCTTAAACAGAAATTTCAAGTCTATTAAATATAATTTCATAAAATAATAAAAGTAGATGACATTAGAACAGGTTAATCTTTTATTTTAATCCTATAAGCATAAAAATAACTTCTGACACCTCCAATTTGAAGTATCAAACATTTAATAATAAATATAATGTGCCTTAACCTCACTTTCTCCAAAACCTGATCAAGGAAAAGAGAAAATATTATTTAAGGTTAACAGAACATTGAGGCTTTAAACTCTATTAAAACGAATTATAAATATTATTATTTCCTCCTAACAAAAATAATAACATAAAATAAACTCATAAAATGATGTAAGAAGTATTTCGAGTTCAATTTATTCACATTTTGATGATTTTGTAACAGTTGTACGCGCTAAACCTTCATTTTTTCAAAATAATCCCATTGGAATAAATCCAAGAATAAATATAGCGCATTTACGAAAGGTTTTATTTATACTTTGAGGCACTTAAGGCAAATTATAAATATCACATTTAGATGATGTGTAATCCACGAGCAAATATGCTTGATTCTAAATTCGTATAACCTCAATTAAAAACACGTTCACCGCAAAAAAAAACATTTGATTTAAAAAACAGAGACATGTTTTGACTGCGATTGTGTCGCAATAATGGAGAAACACAATCAAAACCGTTTCGGACAGATCAAAGAGGCAGCAAATAGTTTCATTCAATTTTACTCAAATTCTATTCGTTGGCGGATGGTGACAAAAACGTATTTTCTTGTTTTCTCTCACGCTCTATTAAATGTGGCAGAATTCGCGAGACTTCAAAGTATAGTAAGTATGCAGCAGGACAAAGAGATTTATCTTATTTGCTGTTATTAGTTTAGGTCTAAGTAACAAGTCGCCTTTACGTTGGCAAGATCATAAAGAGACAGTAGTGATATTGGGTGTAGAGATCTTATGATCAAAGCTTTGTGCTTCACATTCGGTTGCAGACGCAATGATAGTGTGTCTCGCAACAACGCCTGACAGTGTCAACTGAGAAAATAAGAAAAGATAGTTTTTATTTTATGTGGAAAGATGTAGTTAAAACTATGGTGGTATAGTTAAAAGATGTTTAAGTTGGTTTGTAAACGATGTTTGATGAATGAAAAATATTTCATATGTTTATTTCACAACTAATAGAAATATCCGACATCAAAAATTCCAATTTTCGAAATATTCCACACGAACAAAAATTTCAAAAATGTAATTTTCTCCTATATTTGCGTTATTCAAAAATATGAACAATGCAATTCTCCAGGTGAAAGTTATCCGCAGTGGTAGAATGGTGGAAAAAAAGGCCGGCCGCGATGGCACCCAAGAGAGGAAATGAAATTTGCGAAAAAAAAAACGAAAAAAATGCATATACCATAATGTCTATGAAGAGGAAAAACACCCCTGCTGCGAGAGCAACACAACAATTGCCTCATAAAAGAGGATTAAGTTGATTTACATTCTTCTTCCTTTTTTTACCCCACACCATGCAACTCCACGACCGCGACCACGCAGGGGCGTGCGAGACAGCCAATATTTACACGACCATCCAACCCAGGTCGAACGACGGTATATACGATGCGAAAATATTTGCAGAAACCGCCAGTATATGCATATGAGTAGCTGGCGCTGCCGCCGCCGCTGTTCTGCCGTAAATTCCAACCCGATTGTTTTCTGAACAAGTGAATAATATTTTATCAGCTTGCGTCCGGCGCGAAAGGGGATTAATTTGGCATAAATCATTGAAAATTGGAAGGAAACACGGCTAGCTGGGGCGGATTTTCAATAAATTTCGCTTCTTCGCGAACGTGTGCGCTGTGTTCGCTAATGAAGGTCGACGAGTTTTTCCAACAATGTTGGAGATGTGGGCTGGAAATATTGGATGACATGCTGATGCAAGCGAGCGGATGGATGATGAAATACAATCTAGGCGTGCAGAAATAATTGGAATAATTGTTGACGTTCGGGAAATTTTGTTTGCAGAGAGTAGTCGAACTGGAAAAAGTGCCAGGTATGAAAATATGAAAATTGGTTTTACATGTTCAATTTTATGGTGTTCCCTACACGAACTTCATATTTAGTTTAGTTAATTTACTCAATTTTGCTAGTTTACCTATTGAAATGTGATTTCTCTACGTTTATATGTTAATATTAATTTGAAAGCCCACCTGGGCAGCTCAGTTGGTAAGGTTTCGGTCTACCACGCAGTCGGACGGGGTTCGAGTCCCCGGGGTGGGCACCCCACTAGTGTGAATTTAATATTAAATAAAATTCACACTAAAAAATCACTCTATTAATTCACATTAATTACAAATTCACACACTCTTAAAATCACAATATTAATCCACACCGACCACAAAAGACACAACTCAACAATCGCAATGCGCAACTCCCCAAAATACAACACGCATACCCAATAAGACTCCACTGACAAGTTCATTTTCACATCACTCACACACAACAAGAAGCCACATCACAATAACAACAACAACATCAAAAATACAAAAACAAGAAATCTCAATAACTTGTAATATGTACAAACACAATAAACATATGTATCCAGGCTGAAGGACCAGTGAAGGTCGATGGCCAGGTCTCCGAACCGAATACAAATAATAATAAAAATATTTATTTGAATTACAATGTATTATTTATTTAAACTATATTTTACAATTTGTTTGAGAAAATTAAGGAAAATGTTGAGAAAAGCAGGTGGCAGGTGATATATTCGGTGAAGGAGCAGTGAAGGAGCCCTATCAGGAGGCAGGCGGCTCCCAGTCTTCGTCGCGCCAAATGTGCCTGTAATAATATAAATGCTTTCGATTGCAATTCCTAGTAGACTATGATAGTCGCCTTCTAAACAGGTCGCTCATTCTCGGTCATCGCCGTTTCCAACAATACAGCTACCATGCTTCGAGGTTCATAGTGGATCGCTGCCTGCTGAATGGCAGGCGCATTTCTCGTTATATTAAGGAGCTGAATGGTGGAACTCATACAGTACTCCACTGAGAACAGTACAGTACGGTACGCAACAGACTACGGTACCCAATAGTACACTTTGCACCACATTTCTTCACACTTCACTGCAGTACTGCTAGAAGCTCTTGGCCAAGCGGATGGTTGCCATCGTAGCATGAACATTAACAAAATCTTGCATCAACAGTTTACAAATATATGCATCGCTAATCGATTCGTGGAGCAGTGAATCTCAACATATGAAATTCTGACAAAATACAGTAAACCATTGACTAGCACGGTTTGAACAAGTTTGTATTCCGGGTACAAAACTGCAATAAACATTGGTGGAGCATCACTGGTCCACAAATTTATTACTCCATAGCTCTAGAAGTTCACCGAAATATTAAATCCACTAAATAAGGCGATACAAAGCAAAATAACTAACTAGTTGTCAACAGAAGGCGATAATATAATTGATCGTATGTATAAAAAGCATAAGAAAATGTAACAAGAACTCAATTAATCTTGCTTTCGAAGATGAGACTTTAGAGAACTAATCTCGCTATACCTAAATTCATGATGATTTTCCCAGTTTTATATTCGAATAACTCGAATATATATTAAATATGAATTGCGAATATTGTAATCGCGTTTTTCTGGCCAATTTTATCGGGGTATTGATAGAAATACGTCTTTTGGTTTCTTTCATCCTGACTTGCATAAAAAAGCATTTGCCTCCCCCCTCCGTTGCTGTATTGTATTATGCATCTTACGGAAACTTGACGAGAACGGCAAATTTGGCTGGTCCCGTGACTTTCCGTTCTTACAGGTTTCACTGCTTAATATAAAATGTGTTTCTCCTGTAGTTGAACCTTCATGAACTGAAAAAATGATCTAAAACATAAATGTCATCATATTCTGAAAGATAATAACTCAGTTCAAAATAAGCAATTTTGGTTGACAACTCACAAAAGAAACGCAGAATAATCAAAATTAATCCTCATAACCTCATAACATCTGTGTACACATCACAGCTTTTAATATCAACTGTGTGGCACTAGGCTAGTAACTACTAGATGGCATTATCCCAAAAACTGACGCACCGCATTTACTTGTTTAAACAAGCGAATTCAGTTTTGTCTGCTCCTATTTGAGTTTTACGTCCATTTGCTGATGAAAAATTAATGAAAATGTGTCAAACATGCTGTGGTCGGTGTAACACGCTGGTTTGTGCTGCACGCATGCAGTGATAACGTTCATTTTTTCCCTGCTGTACATACATCGGTGGAAGATTAGCCTAAATTGATACGAACAAAAATCTATGTGTAGCAGAAAAAATGGTCGCTGCGGGAATGCCGGCAACGCTTTGGGGAAATATTTTCCTTTCTCGTTTCAATTTGCCGAACCCAGATGAATATCAGTTATACGAGATATGCGTAATATTACTCTGTCAAATTGAATAAATATTGCAGTATGCTATGTACTCATTAAAAAGCAATTAATCTACTTTGGAACATCGATAAATATTCTAAAATTAGGTTTGCATTAAGTGTAATACAAAATAATAATAAAAATTAATTTATGTATAATGGAAACTATATATGGTTATGCAGAATTTTGTTTTTTTTTTCATTCATTTTATTTCAATACACTTGGGTACTTATGATGAGCGGGTTTCAATTTAAAATGTAAATGCATAAAATATGGGTTTGGTTTTTACATCAATTATGTATGCATCCGGGGAGAATATATAAATAGTTAAATTATCCTTGCATTGGCAATAAATAAATAAATGCAGAAATTCGCACGGCTGTATCGATTTTCGCCGATATTAGTCGTAATGCATGAGGGATACGAAAACCATTTACAGTTCCCTCCAACCAAATCTCGAGGCACGCACGCGTCGCACAGGAAAGATTGAATTGAAATTAGATTTGAAAGGTGTGGAAGCATGAACGCGGCGAATTTAATATGAATATGCGAATTTCCATTTTAACATGTACGCTTCGTTGACTGGGCGCTGCCGTCGCGTCGCGACAAGGCGCCTGGCTTATAGTGGCTGGGGAATCACAGAGATTTATATTTCATTTTATTCTGGTGTAGGACGAGACAAAAGGACGTGAGTCTTATTGAATTAAGGCATTGTCAGACGACAGATGGAGTCCTTAAATAGGTTTATGGTGTTATACACTTTTAGGTTAGATTTAATTTAGTTTTCCAAGAATGAGTATTTCTATGAATAGTAAAATCTATTGGTATAGTTTGTTACAATCAGATATGATTGTTTGTAAAGGATGGAAAAGGTTGGATTATGTAAAATTAAGTACATACAATAAAATTCAGGATAGAACAGGACCTACAATTTTTCGGTGAGGATGCATAGTAAAGTGAATAGTGTTATGTATGACTATTCACATTGAAAAAATTGAATATAGCTATGGTCATCAGTAGTCGATGAATCAAACAAAACGACAGGACCTAAGAGAAAAAGTCATGGGAAGGCCAGGAGAAATAGGCCGGAAGAAGACACCACTGGGCTGAACCTTACAGATTGGGACTAAACAGGGCATGTTGCGAACCGACCATTCAACCACTGACGAAAAGATAGAAGAGTTTTCTACCTTTCACCGATGGTCCGTTTCGTTGACTGTAATGATCGCGCTGCGGAGAGAAGTAGACACGTCGAAGTTCGAATCGTAAATAACTTTATTTGCACAAATTTACAATAACTTCGACACACACCCTGTGTGAGATGAGAGCATCTCACACAGGGTGTGCCCAGAAAGTCTTACCAACTTGTAGCAAAAACCTTGGACATCTGGCTCACACATGTTGGGACCACCGATGTCCGCGTCAAAGAGTCCCCGGTCGGCAGGGGATCCATTGCCGGACGAAACGCAGCCACGTGCACGTACTCAAACAAAGCCAAATAGCTTTGGTTGCACTTTCACACGTCTTTCATAATGCCCAAATGCACGCGCCATCAATCCTCAGTTATCTGCCAAGTGCCTCCAACACTGATAAACAGTTTCGAAATTGTCCAGACCCCTAATCGGCATTTGGCATCGTAAAACATAAAACATAATAGGCACAATATTCTTATTTTCTAAGAAAGGCAAAACGGTTCTCAACAGGGCAGAATTGAATAAGGAAAAAATAGAAGAACAGTACATAAAAGGATAGATGAAGACAAAATATGGCCAAATAGGTTCGAAGAGGACAGAATAGAACATAACAGGAAAGATTATCTCAGAAGAGCACAATATAGACAGCATGAATCAGAATAGGAAAGAACAATGTAGAATATTATAGCACGAGAGTAAACAGAGCAGAACATGACAATACAAGATAGAACAGGTCATACTAAGCCATATATGACCATAACAGGACCATAACAGATCAGGTAATTTTATGTTAGCCTAACCTAACCTAAGCTAACGTTGATGCTTTCTAGCCTATGTAAAATTCTACAAGTAATTCAGTTTAAATACGACAAATATAAATAGATTAAGAAAACGTTGAATGCACAATTCCAAATTATAATCTCATTAACCCCTGATGAATTCCATTTGTTTGTAGATACAAACCCAAATTGAAATTGAAGGGAGACAGATAGCGTCCCTAAGTAGGTACTGTCTAACAATAAGTAGGCAAACTTTACAACAGAACAAATTCGTGTGGTTACTCACGCCTGTCGCACAATCGCACAGTGAGTTTGGAGTCGCAGGTGCGAGCGACTATTCGGCCTCCCCCGACATGCGCCATCCTCGTTGTTTGTGTCAACATAATCACGCCCGAGGATTATAATTCATTATGCGCTGAGATAAGGGCGAGAGATATAAATCGTGTTGCGAAGGTGACATCCTCCTCAGTATCTCTGTGGTGCCGGTGGCGGCTTCGAATCTCCGAACAACCTCGTGTAGGGCACGAATGTCGTGTTGGGCAGTGTCCAATTAAATTTACAATTCAAATTTGCATTCGGTTGGCGGTAGTGGGGGATTTACGTGCTCAATGCTACAATGCGTGCCTTTTTATGTTTGTGAAACAGGAAGGGGTGACATATGGATGGCTTTTGCTTGTTTAGTTTGGTTACAAATTGAATTAAAATTCTACGAGGTTGTAAGAGTGAGGATTTCAAAAAAGGAGCTGTGTGGGTTGTCTTAATGTAATTATTTTATTATCCGATAACAAATGAGCATACAAACTTTGTTTAAATAATAATATTAGTACTAATAAAAATAATCGAATGTTAATATGACATATGAATAACACCTGTTGTGTAAAGTGCAACATTGCTTTGACATAAATTAAAAATATGGAATAAAATGAATAATGACCGAATCGAAATCGAGATAACGATTGTCATCAGAATTATTGGTTTCATTAGAGCGTAGCACATAATAATCGCAGCGATTATAACGTGAGAATTGGTGAATTTATCTTGTTATCAAATGGAAATCGAGAAGGGGGTATTAAACGCCGTCGTTCGATATCTTTCCACCCACGGCAGTGGCGGCTGAGGCAACGGCGGCAAGCGAGAAGAGGCGGTCTTCATCTGGGCGAAGAGCGAATTTCCATCGCCGCCGTTTAAGGGCGTTCCACTTAACTAACTGCAATCGACAACAGCCGCCACGCCACGCCACTTTGTATTCCCACACCTACGTAATTTTGGCGGAGGCGCTGCCACACGATTTGCGTGAATTCGCCTACCCCTCTACCCCCTTCGAGTAAAACCACCACACGCCCTTCAAAATCGTTTGATACTGCAATTTAAACATTTAATCTTCAAACATATTTTCGTCGAATTTCGCCCCGGTATTCAATATTTGCGCTCATTAATTACTCGCCGTGGATTTCAATTAACGCTAGCCAAAGGAAACGCAATTGGTTTTAGGCGAGTCGCTACGATTTTGCCGCAAAATTTCAATTTTATATTAATTTGAATAAATTCCACCGATATTAAATTGTGCTTGTTAAGCTTTTGTTCAAATTTGGTGGTGTTAGGTTTAAGTATATTATTTTAATATTTCCCATTACTTTGTCTAACTTTGTGAGTATTGCATTTTTTGTATGTTAAAAATATGATGTTAAGTACAAGTCCAGCCAAGTGGCGGAGTGGTATGGTTGATGACCTCTGCCCATGAGGTCCTGGGTTCGATTCTCGGTGGGGATGTATATTAAAGTGAATTCTTCTTATCAATAGTGTTAGCCTCTAATATGACTAATTACATTGAAAAATAATTGAATAGAGCTAATGACCATAGCAGTCGATGCTTGGTAAAATCAAACAAAAAAGAAATTCCATGCATAAATGTATACTTAGAAACGGGGACAGAACATGAGACTGTACAGAGATAGATCTATGTTTCATACGGTTTGATCTATACAAAGGTCCAAGAAGATAAATCTCAGAATATATATCTTGCTTTCTGTTTATTTCACGATAAATTACATTTCGATTAAGTTACGACTTCGTTGGTTATTCGACAATTTCTATTGGAAGTCAATTACATTTATTTCCGGCTCGTTTTTGACATAAAACAATTTTTCACATGAGTTATAAGTCCGTATACACATCGCATACGCATTTTCAGCGTGCTGAAAACCCTACCGGTGCCTGCAAGCCGCGCTCGGATAGTTTGCGTTCTTGAAAAACATATAAAGTTGTCCATGTGAAGTTGACAAACGCTCGCGGCTTATTCACCGCTGCGAAAATAGTCAAGCGAATATCCTGTGTTCGTCCTGAAGGTCTGACCTATTTTCGCTGGCACCAACAGCAGGAGGAGCGCACTGCGGAAAATACTCTGGCTTTCCTACGAAGACGCTCGCGAAAGATGAATGTACTCCGTGTTAATGATACATGATACGCGCGCGAATAAAACAAACACAAGAGGCAAAAACACGAGCATATATAAGAGACTAGAGCAGAAGAAGAATAGATTTTAAAGCGGACCGGTTTGAGTGGGCGGAAAAAAAAAAAGAATTCCGTGCCGCTGGAGAAGAAATTTATGGTGTGGCTTTTTTAGGAGTATCATTAGAGCCGTGCGCCTTAATTAGAGCAAAACTAATTACGCGCTGAACTTGCTGTAAGAGGCGAGACGATGCTGCGACAACAAACCGGAAAATATGTGCGCAAGAAACTAATTTTTCCCGCACGCTCTCTTCACCATCTGCTCTCGTTGGTTATTAAACGTTATGCTTATCGAGATGAAAGCTTGTTTATTAATTATGCAATTATTTGATATTTGCGTTTGTAGGATTTTAGGTACCTTGTGATGAAACGCAGAGAGTGTTTTATGCATATTTTCAGGGAGAATCATCGCGTTTATGTTCATTTTTGCGAAACGACGTTTAATGTGATTATAAATTTCTAGAGATTAGAAGATATTTTCAGGTTTAATTGGGATATATTTTGTTTTGTTGGGTTCGGATAGGTTAGATTACTATACTTGAAGTTGTGTTGAATTATTTTTAATTATTCCGACAGGTTAGGTTAAGATATTGTCGGTTTAATGCTATTACTGAACAGGGAATAGGGGAGCACACAGTAACAGAAATGCGAACAGCAGCATCAAGAAAAACTCAAGAGGACAGAATATGGGTCAGCACAGGGATCGGAAAAGGGGACAGAACAGAGAATAGTACAGAACAGAATGGAACTGGACATAATAATATGACAGAAAAAACGCACAGGACGGAACAGGAAACTCGGCAGGGGCGAAATTGGGATCAGGATATGTTAGAGAACAGGATAAAATAAGTCAGGCAGGGCAAAACCTAACAGGAGATAACTTGGGATAGAAGAGGGATCGTAAGAGATC
Organism: Mimaenictus wilsoni; assembly: GCA_027575185.1. Taxonomy (NCBI): domain Eukaryota; kingdom Metazoa; phylum Arthropoda; class Insecta; order Coleoptera; family Staphylinidae; genus Mimaenictus; species Mimaenictus wilsoni. The sequence goes on from JAODAC010007523.1 coordinate 79,116, forward strand.
ACAGACCAGAGAACAGGACCGAACAGAATAGAACACAATGGAAATGGACATAATAATACGACAAAGTAAAAACAAACAGGATGAACCAGAGGGCAGAACAAGGGTCTGGTCAGGAGTCAAAATAGGGTACACAACGAGATAGAATAATTCAGAACGTATTGCATAGGGCAGAGCAGAACAGAACTGGACAAAACAGTAGGACAAAGCAAAACTGAACAGGGCAGAAAATGGGCAGAAGAAGAAATAGAAGAGATGATAGAATAGATAACAGGTGATTATAGGATAGAGAAGAACGAGACTGGATAATTAAAACGAATAGGACAAAATAAGAGGTCCCACGACACTACATTGAAATAGTCTAGATTAGGTTCAGTTAAATTTGGTTAATTTTGTATACTTTGAATTATCAAGCCTTATTTTCAAGCTCCGAATACAAATAAAGTAAGGTTATGCAAATCACATTATCAATATGTTAGGTTTTATTAAGATATGTTAATATTCATTAGGTTATGTTCACTTACTAATAAGATTTTGGCAAATTTCAATGTTTTCCGAATTAAGCATGCCTCAATAGTTTTTGACGAAAATGTCGAACATTTAATGAGTAAACGTGATTAAAACTGATTGCGTTGTTCAGATACTGTGGCATCGGCGCCGGCGGCAGTGACGTGCGAATCATGTACCTCCCTATGGGCTTTGTGCGCGCTTGCAACAAGTTATCAAACGTAAGTAAGATTGTTGCAAGTTGTTGAAAATTCGTAGTGCGGGCGGAAATTATACCTTGAAGGTATCCGTGAGTGTAGTGCAGTGTCATAATGACCACGAAAACCTAATTTGTGTGCACATGAGAGAGACAAGTTAAGCAAAACGAGTCTAGATAATTATGGCGCGTGTGCATGAAAGGAAGAGCTTTCTGAAAATCCGAATATCGTCAAAAGCAGATTTTCTGTTTCGGGTTTTAGTTCGCTTCTAGAGATATTGACGCAATTGTTTGATATGTGAATAAAGAAAAATACTATATAACTGATAGTATAATAATTAACAAAGAATGTTCTATTGGAAAGATTTTATTAGGTCAAATTTGCTCAAAGGGTGAGTCCCACCAGGTGTATTATATGTGAAATGTTGCTTGTATACGACCCAAAAATATTAGTCCCCTGATACAGTCTAAGATTTAAGAAACTCAATCATATTTGTAGATCTTAATTAAAACTTCGCGACCAAGACGTTGAAATCACGTCCAAGCGAAAGTTCCTTTCGGTGACTTCAATTAAAAAAGTTATATTACATTTTCAGCAATGGCGCAATGCCACCTCGTACAAAATCAATAACCATCAATTCTACTCGATTCGCTATCACCTGAGCAAGACCACTTTGGGTTTTGTTCGTGCTCAATATCCCGCGAATATTTTTGCATTTACAACAAACGTCACTTTTCAATTAACCCCCTGATTGATCAACGATGAGCGATGAGCGTGGTGAACATGCGTTAGCACATCTTGTTCTGAAATTCATCGCCGAAAATGCGCATTGGTGGAGGGTGCGAATTGGTTATATACATACATATACGAGTTTGTCCTGGCAGCAGTGAAAGTTGGAGGCAAATTTGCATATGGTAAATATCTTAAGGATGTGTATCACATTTCGAGAGGCATGAATATATCATCCGCTTGATATTTGAATAGCATTAAATTACCTATCGCTGTGTTTTTCCCATTTCGCGTATGTTAAATATGTGGGAGGGCGCATAAACAATAAGTAATTTCGTTCTACTGAGAGGTAGAAGGTAGACGAAGAATAACGTCAATATTTGACTCGTTGCGCATCGCGCACACAAACGTGAGAGGAGACAAAGTGAATGCTGCCGGAATATTGAATGCTAATATTGATTGTGGTGAATGTACACGAAAAATTATGCGAAATTTGAGTTGAGTTTGTTTTGTAAATTTGGAGTTGTCTTTGGATTTCATATTGTGCTATTTATAAATCATGAAGAAACATTATTTGATTTGATAATCACATTTTTGATGTGAAACTTCTAGATTCGCTTGATTTGGGGAGTAAACTAATGCATGCGGGTCGAATGTAGGCAGCGAATTCCTCAGAAACTAACATTTTGATTTTAATTTTTCTTTTTATGAATGTATGAATTGTTTCTACTTGAGTGGCTATTTATAATTTTTGCTCTTTTTAATTTAACCGTCTGAGGGTTTTAAACCTATTTTTAACTCCATGTATCGTATAGAATTTACCATTATTATGAATAATACGTAAGTCTCGCAATAAGGCAATCAGATACACTATCCACTACACTATTTATAATAATGTTGGAGAAAATAATAGGCAACTTCAAAATAACCGGAGCAATAAGTACCAGAAAGGCACAAATAATAGCATAAGCTGATGACGTTTAATAATAACAAGTCACAAGCGCAAACTAGAAGAAATAGTTAAAAATTCGAAATGGAACGTAGATAGATAGATTTGAAAATATATACACAAAAAAAAAAACAAAAATAATGATTACCACGGACAGAAACAGAAAGGAAGTAAAACTTGGAAAGAAAGAAAATGAAGTTGCTCAACATTTCAAATACCTTGGAATTTTCTTGAATCATTGTTCTAGAACTAGAGTACAAGAAGAACTAAAAATCCAGTAACGAGGCATTTTTATCAAGGCATATTTCACTCACAAGAAAATCCGAATCCAAAAATAAAATAAAAAATAAGACATTAATAACACATTAATACCACAAGAGGAAGAAATTAGTAGACTCAAGAGAAAAATAATAAGATATATAATTGGACCAATAACTACAAATGGGATAAAAAGATGAAAATCAAATAAAGAAGTGGATGAAAATCAAGATGTAGATACCATCAAAAAAGGAATAAAACACCAAAGAATAAGATGGTTTGGTCATATCTGGAGAAATAAAAATTAAAGAGACAATTAAATTTAATTTGCTTGAATTGGGTTAGCCTTGATTAACTTAGGTTAGGATAGTTTAGATTCAGTTTAAATTAAATAAATTAAGCCATACAATTAAAATTATACTTAAAGTAATGCTACATATTTAAATATTTCTGATTTTAATTAATTTCGTAAAATTTACAATAAAACAACCAATGCATAAAACCAATCACGAAAAGTTTCAAATGCATTTAAAATTCAGACTGATCGAAATGTCAGTGTCGAGTTGGCACATCATTATTTCAATAAAACGAGTAACAAGCCAATCAATGAAATTATTTCTGTTTTAATGTTTCATTGACTCGTTCTTTCCAAGAACATGTATATGTGAAAAGCTAATTTCATCGTAAATATTATATTCGGCATTAAATGTATTAACTATAATATGGAATTATACTATGGTTATTTAATGTCATTGATATTTTTCAATCCACCATTATCTTGCATTATCATGTTTTATTGGTACTAAACGATCATAGTTTCAATATGAAAAATGTATATTTATTCTGGGTATGACTTGGCTCATTATCAGGTCATTTATTTCTGTCAATATTATTTTTCATGATTCCTCCTCCTCTTCATACTTTTTGTTATAGCATGTGTCTGTTTATATTTCAGAATTCCATTTACAAAATTTAAAAGGGGTCCATAAATAATGAGACACTTTTATTTTTAATTTTAGAAATCAACAAATTATGGAATTCCAAGAAAAAAATCCTGGTTGTAACGAAAAGTGAAGGGACCAAGCTATTTTCCCGTTACATGAAACCCAAAAAATGTAGTTTTATCAGTATCTTGCGATAAAATCGACTTAAAAATAGAAATTTTAAGATTCTAGTTATACCGGTCAATTTACATTACATAAGTCACGTAAGCCAAGGTATCTGCAAAATTTTCCAATGTAGACTGGATTCCGTTAATATACATAACCTTTATTGCCGTGCCGTATAGCACAGGTTCTGCGTAAGGCAGGTTTCACTATATTTTATAATTAATTTAGCACTATTTTCATATTTTTAAAACTTAATATCTTAAAAAAATGAAGACTTAGTAAACGAAACATGGTAGTAAATATCCTTTAGTCTCAAATGTTATTTTATGCGGGAATTCTGGTTTTAAAAATAATATTGCACTTAGTCCAGAGACCTGGCCATCGACTATACTTCATACTTCAGCCTTGATTTATTGTTATCGTATGTGTTTTATATTACGTGTTTATTATTGTGATTGTCATGTGATGTTGTTGTTGTTGTTGCTGATTGAATAGTTTATATATGGATTCTTCTTGTGTGTGTGAGTGTTTAATTGATTTGTCAGCGGTTTTTATCATTTTTCTTGCGTGTTGAAAGTTGAGGGTTGCACATATTTGCAATTGCTGATTTGAAGAGTAGTTTTTTATCGTGTGGTTTGTATAGGTGTGGATTAATGTGCATTTTTGAGAGTTATAATTGTGAATCATAGGTGCCCATCCCGAGGACTCGAACCTCGTCCAACTGCGTGGTAGGCCCAAGCACTACCGACTACTGTGCTGCCCAGATGGGCATTCTGGTTTTATTTATTAGGAAAATTAATTCCCTGGATTTTCAGGGCATTACTTGCTCACTTATACAACCGATATGAATGAGACCAGATTCCCAAAAAAACAAAATTACGTATATTTTCTTATAGACTAACGCATAAATAGATTAAAATATTATTTTTCATTAAATACACTAGTATTCAGCTTTTTGCTATTTTTGGCGTGATTTTGAATTGCTACTACCTAATAGCTTCCCAAATAATGGACCTTTATTTGAGAAACTAAATATCCATCCAGCCAATTAGGAATATACTTATGGCGGATCTTTTATCCGCTCCACAGATCTCCAAGAATATCACAAATATCGTAGGCTTGCATAATTGAATTCAGTTATATTTTGCACGCTTCTCTACGTGACTTACAGGTACTCTTCTACTATAAAAATTGATCGGCAGACCGCCAAGAAAACGGCAAAAATCGCGGACTGGTAAATTTATATTAACTCGGGTAATCTATATAACATATGTAAACAACAGGTGTTTCATTGAAAAAATGTACCTCATATAAGAAATATTCACAAATCTGCGTAGCTAGGTTTTATAGTTAAATTCAGTACCGTCACAGGATGGAAAATGTAAATATGAGTTAATTGCTGATTATTTAGTGGTTCATTCATTTAATCCATCAGTCATTATCATATTTTATTGATATTAAATAATTTTAGCTTCAACGTGACTAAATGACATAATTATAAATGTATTTTTGGTATGTCTTTGCCCATTACTTATGTTCATATATTTCTCTCGATATTGTTCTCAGGATTCACTATTCAAAATTAAATGAGACCCACAAATAATAAATTAACTATGTGTGTAATTATATAAGTCGGCATTTAGGAACATTTTTTATGTTCATGCACAAATAATTTGAAAAAAATATATTATACAATTTTTAACTACGAAAATACTACAGCTACGATTTTTTTCTTGACCTGATAAATGAGGTTGCCCCTTAATGGACTTCCTATACAGCACAGGAAAAGACAATTTTTCTCTCATTATCACAATTTCCATGATTTTACATTATCAAAGATTAAATAACGTGTAAAAATGGTGGATTAATGATAAATGTGTTATGGAAAGACGGGACAAGGAAGTAAATGTCGTTTAGACACAAAAGGTATTTGACTCCAAGATCCTCCGGTAAATTGATAGAACGATTCCAGGAGCAGGACGTCTATTACCGCGTGATCCCCGCATGCTCCGTGTTTGCCACCGCCGCCACCTCCGTGCTCCACGGTGTCTGCAATCGACACCGTGTCGCTTGTTTTGCGCTACGAGTACATAAAATTTAATGCGTCTCATAATGAATTTATGTGCCAATGATGGCGGAGGCGCCGGCGTCCTGCCATGCTGCTCCTCGTTCGCGTGTTCAGCAACAGAAATAAAGTATAAAGTTGAAGATGTTTTATGGCTACTACTGCAACCAACATATTCGTTTAAACTTAAACTTTGTTATAATTAATTAACACCTAGATAAATAGACAAATGGTAAACAAAGGAATTGTGTACACATGGTTCAAAGTAAATTGCAAATGTTTGTTGGGTTTGTGGTTGGTAGAGGTAGAATGTTTACTAACCTTAAAATGTTTACGATGTTTAGTCCTTAAGATTCTTGCCTAAAAAAGAAAAATAAACATTTATTAATTTTAGTTATTAGTTATCAAATTACAGGTAATACTCGCAAAACGCGGCCTTGAACGTTCTTGGTTATCACGGTGAAACAATTGAAATCCTCTCTTGATATATGCGATACGGGTTTTGGTTATGACCTTCTTTTTTTCTTTGCATATGCGGCAATTTTGTCTGTGACCTTATCAGTCGGCAATAAGAACTATTGAAAGAGACAGGGCTGTCCGCGTTTCGCTTTTTTATTTAATTTCTATTTTACCGTGTTTTGGCAAAATTTGCCAAAAATACACTGGATGCACGCGTTTGGTTATCAGAGTTGTATTATTGGTTTCAATCGAAGAAGACATACCTGACGCAATTCAGAGATCAGAAGATCAAAAGGACACAAATATGCTCTTGAAGAGTCTTAGAAAAGTAGATACATCCAGGTTTGGGTATTTCCTCTCTCAATAAATAATTAACATACTAACGATTAAAAAAGGAAATTATAAGTTTGCGAAAAAGTAATTCAGGCAGTAAATGAAATTTTCTGATTTTGACTGCGCCATCAAGCTGGGTCCGGGGAGTAATTCTCGTCGTTTTGCGCTTTGTGGTTGGCGAATTCCAAAGAGCAAACAAACCACGAAACTTTGCGAGACGAGATATTAAAAGCACGCGGGGCGGTCGTCAAATCTTCCAATTTCTCAGCAGGCGGACGGAGAATGTGCGAGCGAATCTAGGGCCATCTCGCATGTTTTGGCAGTCGCATAAAGCAACCGGCGCGCACATGCGGTATTATCCGGCGGCCAAGCCAAGAAATTGAGGCGTATTTCACGGAGCCGCATCGCATGTATGGTATATGAGATGGATGTATTTCTATTCTTTGATAATGGATTTTAAATCCGTCTTTTCTTCGGCGCCACACACGTGAACGGCACAAAGAGCGATATAGAGATGAAATAAAAATATTGTAAAATCATATTTTATTTCTATTTGGCTGGGTTTTATTGCTAGCGAGCTCTTTCTTGGTTCAGATCTTTTTGCGAAGAATAATTTATCGCATATGGTTTTTCAATCAATCAAATTCTTATTTTTATTGTCGATTTTCTGGAAAGAAAATAATGTTCAAAAATAGGATCAACAATGATATTCAAAATAAAGAAGAAATGTTTGATACAAATATCGTTTTCCACATGTAAGGATACCATTTCTGTATTCATATTGATTTAAGGAGATAAAAGCTAAACGACACCTAAAATTGTTTATTTCACGTGATTGGCACCAATTTGAGTAGGAAAAAACGGTTTTTAAAGAGCCACAAATTTAGTCTCCTGGAATACATTTATGGATCTTTAAAAACCCCCACTGTTGGATGAAGTCAAAGTATTTAAACTTATTGTAAAACTCATTGTAAACTCATAATATGTTCGGTAACTTTAATTAATATCAATAATTGAAGTTACCGAATATATTATCAACAAATTACCAATTCAGTTAAAATGTGGATTATATTAAAAGAAAATAATATATATCTAACTTGATACATTTTTGTTATTTCGAATTATAACAAATATAACAAGGAACAAGTACAAATTTAAACATTGAATAAAATCAATATTACTAAATTAATAACCACCCCATCTCTCCTCCATTGAGGAATAGACATCAATAAGTAACGTCATGTCTCTTGGAGGCCGCGGTCACAATCGAGAACGGACGGTAGCGAAAAGGTCACACACATAACATTTGCGAAATTTCTCACATCCCTCCTGCACCCCCAACGCCCATCAACACATCCGAACATGCGCAAATATCCATAAATAAACAGAACCAAACAATCAAACAATGTCAGATCTACTCTGTTGTAACAAAAGCAAATGTGTAGCGAGCAAACAAACTAACAAGACGAGAGCAAACCAATTTTTTGAATGTGTAGATATACAGCCGAAATACGAATTTCCAGCATGACTGAAGAAACCCGACCTTTTTACTGCTTCTTTTTTACTTTAAAGAACGCGTTGTTTGCGGGCGGGCAAGTTAAAAGTTAAAATTAGTTACCAGGTCAACGCGCAGATTTTGATTAATGATAACGCATTTTGCGAGACGACCGTAAGCCGGCAATCGCCTGCCATCAGCAGAAGCAAGAGTAGCAGTAGCACAAGCAGTAGCAGGAGCAGAGTTTGCGATACTTGCCTACAGCGCAGAAATAGACAATATTTTGCGTTCGTCGCGCCACGTCGCATCGTGCGACCATTCTTCATTTTTCTTTCGTCGACTTCTGCCCTCGATTGCGACATTCTCAAGAGGCGTAGGAGAGTGGGGCTTTTTGTGCGTTTGTCGTGCGTTCACGATTTTCACGTTCGCAATGTTATAAGAAAAAGTCGGGCAAGAATAGCACGGGAATGCGAAGCGCAAACTGGGAAAATATTGCAGACACGTGGCTTGGATATGGGGCGCAGTTAGGGCAAGAGAAAACTCGGAACTAATACAGTTCTATTTTGCAGCCATTTTATTATGAAAGTCACTTCGAGTTTGTAAGTTTATTCTCGGTTGTATTTCCGAAGGATAATAGGTGTCAGAGGTTGTTACATGTCCATAAAATTATTAATAAAAAAACATTCCTGGGAAGAAAAATGTATCACTTTTAGTTTGGGTTGATTATTTTTATTTTCTTTGATCTGGACTGGTTCTAGATGGTTACTATTATTACTTTACCTAAAAACTGGTAATAATATAACCATTGGTTATTAAGATAGAGGATTTGATTAATTTTTCTGTCAGATGATGTCAGGAAATTTTGGAATAGTAAAGAGAAGTATTCGAAATTGTCAATGTTTTGTTCGTCCTACTACAGTATTAGTGGGCATTTTTCTGTAACTTTTAAAAGATTGTTAACCTGGGCAGAAGACCATCGAGAAAATGTGGTAATACCACTACTAATATTTGATTCTGTGAACCTCACAATAGCCCGTAATCATGTAACGGTAAAGATTCTTCTTAGACATCTTTGAATTAAAATTTGAATTAAAGACTCTAACGGACATCAGATAGGCATATTGCAGACTTATTACATCAAATCTTAGTCTCAGAGACGCCTAATATTTCAGTCAGACCACAGTATCAAGATTTGTATGTAGAATTTGATTCGAGGTCTCACAAGTTATCAGGTTATCAGGAAATATCCATGAATACCGGTGATAATCATAGTGGTCTCTAAAGCGAAACATGGCTACAATTGTATTTTTAAAATATATGGTAATATTAAAATGTAACCCTTAGACCCACAAAATACCAAGGAAAGATTATGGACATCAGACCAAGAGAAAAACTAAGGCATATATTTGAAATGTTCCAATTTTTATTTCTTAAGACCTCAATCATCACAACTGATAATAGGCCTAATAAGTTTTGAAGAAATCACTATGTATACCGTCATCATACCAAGGGAAAATTATGGATATCTGTCTATAACTATATTTAAAGAAGTATTGATATTATTACCTAAGTTCTCAACCTTAATCTCAACAAACAATTTCTAATAAGACCCAGTCAAACCTTCTATAAACCTTCACAATACCATCACTATGATTCTAGACTTAACACATTACAAGGAAACGACAATAAATACCGTATTGAGATTGGTTGGGGCCCCAAAACCAAAACTGGGTAGAGAGAGAGAATTGTCTTTTTAAAATGTATGGTTATATTAAAACATAGTCCGTAATCTTACAAATTCCCAAGAAAAGATTATGGATTTCCGACCTACAGAAAAATTATGGCCAGTATTTAAAATGTTCGTTCAAATTTCTATCACAAAAACCTCAACCTAAACAAACAATCTCTATTGAAACCCATTCAAACCTTCTACAAATCATCACAATGCCACAAAATTGGTGCTAATTTCGGCTTCAGTTAGAATCGCATGCTTTTAATGGCTTTTGAAGCATTTGGGACTTGTTTTGGGCAAACTGGGCCGTGGGTGGTGTTGGTCTCACACTTCCCAATGGACCCACTTTTGCCGTTGGCAGTGAACCCACCCACTGACAACGCTCCAGCGCCAGCCCCCAGAAGATTTATAGCCGACGCTGTGCGTATCGCATACAAATGCCGGAAATTCGCCTGCTACCCTCGTCCTCCACCCCGAGACTCGTGCAAACTCGAGCGAATACGTCAATGCGTTCGTGCACACAGTTGCTGCCCCTGAATGGGAACGACTTGGCCCCAATTCGCGGAGAAGGTAGCGACTTGCTAAAGATGTTCCGCGAAGATGTGCTTAAAAAGCGGCAGTAAACAACACACGTCCGCAGCAATTATGTGCAATAAGTGAGTGATTGCAAACAATTGATGATGAGCCACTTCTGGGAATGTTTGTGGCGGATATTTATTACCGACAGTAAACGAGCGCATGCAATTTAATTGTTTTTCGCGTGTTTTATGCATTGCACATGACACGTCTTACGTCATCCAGTCACTGTGGTGCGAAAGACGAATTAATTCTATTCTAATTTCCGGCTCGCTTGGAAGAAACTTAAGGTGCCGCTTGCGAAATATCGCTATCAATAAATTCCACACACACCTACGTTTAATAAGTGATTTTATTACATCTGGTTTTGGAGTAGTTAAGTGTAATTAAATTACCTATAAAAATGTTTTTATAAAAATCATTTTATTGCAATTTAGAGTCATATTTTCTAGATTTAAGAATTGCGTAAACAGCCGCAACCGGGTTGGTTTATTTTTAACTTTTAGCGAAGGACACTCTCATTAATTGTTAATCACTTTACGGAAGATATCAACGTCAAATGCGACCCAATACGACGGATTGCCAACCTTGCCAACCGCCACCCTTTGGGCATGTCTAGAGAGTGTGTGGCGGGTTGCATCAATCAATATCACTTTGGCAATGACGCTGGCTAACCCTAGATGATGGCTATTGGCGGCGGCAGGCCGGCAGCGATCAATTCTCGTTAATAATGAACATTTTTCTACAATTGACATTCGTTTCTTTTTGAGCTAAGTGCTCTTTAATGATAGTGCTTGAGAATTGACGCAGCGCGCATTTGAACTGCCGTCTGTAATTGATTTCTATCAAGTCTTTTGTCTGCTAGGTGGCGCTAATTCAAATAAAAGCTTGCTATTGCTGCTTCAAAGTGGCCGTTTTTTTCGTGAGCAAGTGAAAAGGGAGTTAATGGAGTCTTCTGTTGGTTGTTCATAAAACATGTTTATAATAGTTAGAAACGTTAAGTCACTTAATACTTTAGATGTTTTACTTGTTTATTTAAATTTCG
>JAODAC010007524.1:4058-24033 GCA_027575185.1 Mimaenictus wilsoni
GGCGGATGTTGATATTTTTTTATTGTGCAAACGTTCATATATGAGAATTTTGTGCTGACAATTTCTGTCAACTTCCTCATGTCTCGCTGGTGCCGGCTGCTGAAATCGGACTCGCATATAACGACGGGGTGTCGGACTGACGATGGAGACAACCTCACTGCTGAAGCTGGACTCGCAGATGATGGTGGACTAACTGCTGAAGATGGACTCGCTGGTGAAGACTGCCGGTGACGGACTTTCGGACTGGCTACCGATTGTGGAGAATTTATCGAACCGGAGTGCTTCAAAGATGAAGATGCTGATGCGATCATTCACGATCAGTCACGCTCTGGCGATGACGATTTCGACGCCTTAGCATTCGGGATGTTTACGTTTGGATGATTAGGATTTCGGCGGATGTTGATATTTTTTTATTGTGCAAACGTTCATATATGAGAATTTTGTGCTGACAATTTCTGTCAACTTCCTTATATCTCGCTGGTGCCGGCTGCTGAAATCAGACTCGCATATAACGACGGGGTGTCGGACTGATGATGGAGACAAAATCGCAGCTGAAGCTGGACTCGCAGATGATGGTGGACTAACTGCTGAAGATGGACTCACTGGTGAAGACTGCTGGTGACGGACTTTCGGACCGACTGCCATGTGCAGAGAGTTGGTCGCCCCGGAGGCCATCAAATATGAAGGTAGGTGACAATTTCAACGCCTCCAGCATTCGGGATGTTTACGTCTGGATGATTAATATTTCGGATGTTGATATTTGTTTGTTCTTCCTGCGGGAATCGCGGTTAGTGACCGCCACAAAATATTTTTCACACATTTCTTATTGGACAATTTTGTGCTGACAATGAAATTTTCTGCTAGTTTCTTTCTGCAGCCGAAACTAATCACACGAACACACTTAACTTTTAAATAAAATTTTATTGAATAATTATTTACTTAAAACTATCTTTCTCGTATTGTTAGTCACAAAACATCACAAATTAAAGTTTAACCAAGCTTAAGTTAACCAAGTTTAAAGCGTTTAACCAAGTTTTGTTATTATTTCTCGCTTGCAATAAAATTTCAAGTAAAATTACGGAAATAACGACGAAAAAGCAACAAGTGTAAGCGAGAAAAAAGAAGATAAAAGAAAGTAATTACAGAATAGACCGTGCAAATGCAATTTATGGGCAATAAAGTGCATCGGCGTTGATGATCGTCCGATAACGTTGCATAACTTTGCGATTTTACGAGTCGAAATTATTGAAAATCGTAAACGCGTAAGCCTGTGATGCCGTTGCCGCTGCCGTTGATGTCGGTGCAGTTTTCGCCTGCTGAAAATCTTCGAATTCCACGATTCCGCTCTTTGATTGTCAAAACGGTAGCATTTTTACACATTCATTGCAGGTGCATAGCAACTTCATGTTTGTTGAAATTACTTCGCAATCTTTATTACTACTTATAAACAAATCTATTTAATTTGATAAATTGTTTCTTTATTTCTTAAATCTTGATATTCAACAAAAAGAAATTTCAATATACAGCAAAGTTTACAACTTCTCAAAACTGACAAAGCTTAAACAACTTCATAAGATTAATTTCTCTTTTTCAGCGCAAACTTTTCGAGTTACTTAGAAGTGCCTTAATTTTGATAAATTTTACATAACGCTCCATTTCTGCTGACTTAATTTCCTTCTTAATTTCCTCAAGTTCTCGGTAATATTGCCGACCGATTAATTGGGAAAAAAAATTGCCGACCCCTGAATATTCATACTTTGCGGACCCCTGTTTTTATGACCGAGCGAGAGTATTACGCATATTTGCATTTCGGGAATTTTTAATTTTTTACTTTGCCGACCCTTGATATTGTTAAATCAGAAATCGGCAAACAATAAAATGGAATTTCTTTAAAAAAAATAACATTCCATAAAATTATTAAAAATTCGATCATCCCTGAAGTATTTTGAAGTTTGTTTTATTTTTGCCAACCCCTGATTATTGCAAGTTTGTCGACGCCTGATTTTTTTCGCTATCACTTATAGGAAATTGTTTGAAGCATGATTATTTTGTTGTTAATTTATCGAGATTGCTGAATCAGGGGTCGGCAAACCACATTCAGGATTTCTGAAACCAATACAAACTTTGGAGGTAATTTTCTGAAATTGTCAACATTTCGATAGTCACTGAAACATTTTGGAGACATCTGAATTTGATTTTGCCAACCCCTGATTATTGCAACTTTGTCGACGTATGATTCTTTTTCGCTATCACATATAGGAAATTATTTGAAGCATGATTATTTTTGTTGTTAATTTATCGATATTGCTAAATCAGGGGTCGGCAAACCATATTCAGGATTTCTGAAACCAATACAAACTTTGGAGGTAATTTTCTGAAATTGTCAACATTACGATAGTCACTGAAATATTTTGCAGACATCTGAATTTGATTTTGCCAACCCCTGATTATTCCAACTTTGTCGACGCATGATTTTTTTTCGCTATCACATATTGGAAATTGTTTGAAGCATGATTTTTTTTATTAATTCATCGATATTGCTGAATCAGGGGTCAGCAAACCATATGTAGAATTTCTCCGTAACGAATAGAAAATTTTGAGGTAGAGACTATCTAAAAGTATCAACATTACTACGACAGTCACTAAAATATTTTGACCACACGTTATATGATTTTGCCAACCCCTGGATAGTTCGATTTTGCCGACCCTTGATTATTTTCTCAGAATCTAAGCGATCACATAGAGGACAATGTATTTTAATCAATAAGAATATTAGTTTGCGGGCCCCTGAAATTATTAAACCAGGTGTCGGCAAATATTATAAAAGTTCTTTAAAAAACAAAAAAAAAATCTAGAAATACAATAAGGAAATGTCGATATTATTAAATTTTGCAAAACTTCAAAATAAAAATAAAAGATAAAAAAGAAAGTAACAACTTCATAAGTCTACTTACTCCTCAACTTTTAATTTTGCCAACCCCTGATTATTCCAACTTTGTCGGCGCCTGATTTTCTTTTCGCTATCACATATCAACATTACGATAGTCACTGAAATATTTTGGGAGCACGCAAATATGATTTTGCCAACCCCTGGATGGTTCAACTTTGCCAACCCATGATTATTTTCTCAGACTCTAAGCGAATCGTACCAAAGAGAATGTATTTTAATCATTAAGAATTTTAGTTTGTCGACCCCTGCAATTATTGAATCAGGTGACGGCAAATATTTTAAAAGTTTTTAAAAAACAAAAAAAGTCTAGAAAATACTAGAAATATTATTAAATGCTGCAAAATTTCAAAATAAAAAAATAAAATAAAAAACAATTAACAACTTCAATCCTCAACTTTCTGCGATCTTACTTACGACTCAAGCTTTCCGAGTTTCTTACTCTCATTATCTTCTTAAATTCTGCTAGTTTCCTATTATTTTACTTCTTTCTGGCTTCTGGCCTATACAATATCTTTTAAAATTTATGACCGGCTTCAATTACCAGCGCACAGTTGTTACAAGTTCACCGTTTTTCGTTTACGTTTTTATCTCGTTTTTAAAACGCAAAGCTATTAAGATGTCAAGTCGTTTATTGTGCGCACATTGATGATAATCTCCCGTTTCGAAACAGTTTTACGCATTACCTCAGCCGGGGCCCAATGTATGTTTGGCTACTACTCTCTGGCTTCGTCTTTTTTCTATCTTTTTTCATCGGCACATTAAAAATGTGAACATCTGCTAATGTCTGGCTGGCTTCGAAAACAACCCAATTCCCTTTGATTGTGTTTCATTCGTGTCTTTTGAATACGTGTATACAAGTTAGACAACATCAGAAAATATGCTGTTAAGTGTCAGTTGTGACAATGACGCTTAATTTGCAGCAAACCAGTAACCCTATCCTATATTTGGTGGTAATCACTTTTGCACCCTTGGGATTTTATGTCAGTTAAAAACTTCATGAAGGGTTGCATAAATCACTATTGGTTTTTCTTTATGTATGTAGACTTATCCCTGTTGAATGTAATAAATTAGCTGATAGGAAGTTAGCAGGCATTCTCAGCTCTGAATTCACCAATTAGAATTTGCCGATTCCTGTGGAAATTTTTGCCGACCCATGATTTAGCAATAAATCTATAAGGAAGAGAAATCCCATTAGTTATAATTAATAATTCGAGATTTTCATGAATGTCAAGCATTGATTCGGTCCGCGTTGTCGACCCATGTTTATGTTAAAATTGAGACCCCTGATTACGTAAATAAATGGCAACCACATAGAGGGAAAATATTGTTTAAAAACGTGTTAAACTTTTTGCCGATACCTGATTATGCAAACTTTGCCGACCCCTGATTATGCAAAATTTGCCGACCCCTGATTTACTTTTTCTTGTTTATTGAATGCGAGTGTATTTTTTAAGCTTTTTGCTGATCATGCAAAATTTTGCCGACCCATGATTTAGCAATCATTATCAAATGGATTATATGTGAAAGGACCTATATGTGATGATGATTGATATGATAAGATTGTCATAATCGCCAATAATTAATTCGCTCTGTTTTGCCGACCTATGTGTTATGTTAAATTGCCGACCCCTGATTATGTAAAAGTGCTGACCATTTATTATTTTTTGCATTCTTCAAAGAGTGATCGCATGGAGGAATAATAAGGTTTGCCAATATTTGTTGAACTTTTTGCCGACACCTGATCAGGCAAAATTTTGCCGACCCATGATTTAGCATGATTTTATTAAGAGGAAAGAATAAACCGTTAGTTATATAGTTATATAATTGTATATGATGATCCTAGATTTTCATAAACGCCAATAATTAATTCGCTATGTTTTGCCGACCCATGTTTATGTTAAAATGCCGACTCCTGATAATGTAAAAACTGCTGGCCATTTTTTTTCATTCCTCAAAGATCTCTCTTTGGAGGAATAATAATGTTTGACAAAATTTGTTGAACTTTTTGCCAACCCCTGATTATGAAAAAAAATTGCCAACCCCTGATTTATTTTTTCTTGCATTTTCATTCCAGCGAATGTAACTCATTGCCTAGAAGTGAAACGACTGGTTACGCATTTTTGAGTTGCCCACCCCTGATTTAACAATAACTCAAGAAGAAACGGAAACACGAAACTACACTTTTTCGACATTTTCAAGTTCTATCTCAATCAAAATTATAAGTAGATGTGATTAGTTGATATAACTGTACAATGTGATATCGAATGGAGCCGACAGACACACACATACACGCCCTCCTAGACATTGACTGGTTCGGTGCCCATTATCATCTGTCGTTAAAAATTGAAAGTCGCACTAAACGCGAAATGATTTATGAAAATGGCCACTTTTTTGTGGGCCTATTAAAATTTAACTTTGTGACCGCTAGCCGCTAGTATGTGGTGTCTTTATTACGGTGGGCCCATACTTTGGCCGAACCATCGTCGTCGTCGCGTCGTCGTCATCTGTAAGCATGTATGTATAAAATTAATTTCAGCAATATAAATTTACGATTCGTCGTTGATATTGCTGATATTATGCCATTACGCCTATATGGGGAAATGCCATGCGCGTTTCGCATAAATTGGCGAAAACTATTTATTGGCCATTGTCTCCGGCTAATATTCGCGATTATTTTTATGGCGACGAAATTGCGAAATTACAAACGTCATTTCGTACAACTGGCGATTATCGACGGATTTCATGCCGTTATGGATAATTGCGTGTAATATACGAGCGTTGTTTGCGCAAGAGCAAACAAAACATAGTGCTGACAAATTGGGATTAATCCATAATCAACGTCTTTGTTTTTATTTCCATGCCAATTACGTGAAACAAAGCAATTTGAATTTGGTGGGTGCAAATGTCCCAAAAACTATGTTATAACATTTTGCCAACGCCTGAATTATATTCAATAAAGAGAAATGTTTAGGAAATTACTGCTTCCACAGAAGGTACTATTTTCGTTTTTGAACTCATGTTCCAGACCCCCGATTTTGTGAATTTTGCCAACCCCTGATTTCCATATTTTTGCCCAGTCATGAGTTTGATTAATTTTGAGAACGTGGTTTTGCATTTCGTGTGTTGAACATTAACATTGACAACTTTCACAACCCCTGAATTTTCTAATTTTGCCAACCCCTGATTCCGATAATTTTACAGGCTGATGATTTTGACAATTTCGCCAATCCACCATATTCCATATTCTATTTCCGAATTTCTCATTCAACATTTTGTCGACCCTTTTATTGGCAAGCTTGCCAACCCTTGATTTCGATAATTTTTGCCTACCCACGATTTTGCCTAATTTTGCGAACTTAATTTTGCATTTTCTTTGTCGAACGTTATCTTGACAACTTTGCCAACCCCTTAATTTCGTATTTTGCTCACCCTTGATATTTTGACCCACCCATTATTTTGACACACAATCATAATATTACATCTTGTTTACCGATTTTGATAATTTTAGGAACCCCTGAATTTCCTAATTTTGCCAACCCCTGAATTTTCTAATTTTGCCAACTCCTGATTTCGATAACCTTTGCGTATCCACAATTTTGCCTAATTTTTCCAACTTAATTTTGCATTTTCTTTGTCGAACGTTATCTTGAGAACTTTGCTAACCCCTTAATTTGGTATTTTGCTAAGCCTAGGTATTGGCGATTTAGCCAATCCATTATTTTGACACACAAACATAATATTACACCTTGTTTGCCGATTTTCACAACTTTGCCAACCCCTGAATTTTCTAATATTGCCAACCCCTGATTTCGACAATTTTGGCAATTTAGCCAATCCACATATTTCTATTTCCGCTTTTTTTATTCAACATTTTGTCGACTCTTTTATAGGCTAGTTTGCCGACCCTTTATTTTAATCCAATTTTCGCATTTTCGGAATTTGACATTTTATCGGTTTCTGGAAAATTCATATAGTCCTATCAATACCATAAAGTTTGTTTCATTTTTATTCTTAAAATTTAAGGTTACATTAAAAGGAAGATACGTTCCGATAGATGGCGCAGTTGCAAACTAAGCATCTTAAATCTTTTCTGTCATGTTACTCGTGCCCCGAAATAGGACGAAAGTTTTGATGAATAGTAAACTCCCTGGTGATAAGTGTCATGTTCAACGCATGTTTGAGGGTGAAATTGGCGTAATTAGTGTGCGCGAGGGTGAGCTTTTTATCCCCCACTCCCCTTGTTGCGTCGTCGATGGCGACAATGTTGCGCACGATCTCTCCGGGCGACAGATTCAATTGTGATATATCGCGATGACACACACATGCAACACGCACTTTGCCCGAAATATTATCCGCTAGTTTTCCGCCTCGTGTCGCACACCAGCCACAATGGAAGTCATAAAAGCACACACACACACACACACACACACCCTTCGTAATGAGAGGTTTAGCAAATCGTCAGTCACCAGTTGACTTTTCGAATGTGACAAATTCATCTCGTTATATGCAAATCATCTGTTTCGAACCTTATTTCAAACTTTGCCGACCCATGAATTTATAAAATGTCTCTGTGCTCTAATCCTCTAATTCTCTGCTCATAGGCAATTGGTTTGGTGGCTGGTGGTGATTTTACCGACCCCTAAATTTACGTATTTTGCCGACTCATGGATTTCAAACTTTTGCTAAGCCATGAAGAATATGAGTCCAATATTTCATCGACCCTTAAAAAAATTGGCAATTTGTGACGAAATCATGATTTTGCCAACCCCTGAATTTGCGTCTTTTGCCGACCAATGCATTGATAAATGTTGCTGAATAATCAAAATGAACAAAGTATTCTTAAAAATTTGTACATCCTTGAATGGGCAATTACTTTGGTGGCTCATGACTTTGCCGACCCCTGAATTGAGTGTTTTGCCGGCTCCTCAATTTCAAAATTTTGCTAAGTCATGTAAAATTTCAAACTTTTGCTAAGCCATGAAGAATATGAGTCTAATATTTCATCGACCCTTAAAAAAATTGGCAATTTGTGACGAAATCATGATTTTGCCAACCCCTGAATTTGCGACTTTTGCCGACCAATGCATTGATAAATGTTGCTGACTAATCAAAATGAACAAAGTATTCTTAAAAATTTTGTCCATCCTTGAAATGGGCAATTGTTTTGGTGGCTCATGACTTTGCCGACCCCTGAATTGAGTGTTTTGCCGACGCATCAATTTCAAAATTTTGCTAAGTCATGTAGAATATAAGTCCAATATTCCATCGACCATTAAAAAACGGCAATTTGCCGACCCCTAAATTTACGTATTTTGCCGACTCATGAATTTCTAAATTTTGCTAAGGCATGAAGCATATAAGTTCCATATTTTATCGACCCTTAAAAAAGTGGCAATTTGTGACGAAATCCTGACTTTGCCAACCCCTGAATTTGCGACTTTTGCCGATTATTGCATTTATAAATGTTGCCGACTAATCAAAATTAACAAATTATTCTTAAAAATTTATCAATTCATAGAATAGACAATTGTTTTTATGGCTCATGATTTTGCCGACCCATGAATTTTCCAATTTTGCATACCCTTGAGAAAACGATAATTAGAGTTGAACGTGAATTATTTTGCAAATTTTATCGACTGTCAATAAAGCAATCGGAGCCGAACGCATATTTTTGCCGACCCCTGAATTTATGAATTTTGCAGTTTTGCCGACCCATGAATGCGTAATTTTTTTTGGGTCGATTCATGAAAAGTTATTCTTAATTTTGTCGGCTTCTATTTACAACTTTTTTTTTGTGATGACACAATGTATATCGAATGTCGTTCAAAACGTATCAATTGATGTAAAAAACGATTCGATAGTAGCAAACCGAATTTGAATTTCTATTTGAAAAATTTCTAAAAGTCGGTACACTTCGAAACAACGTCGAACAACCAACAACACCTGTTGGGGCAAATTGTTTAAAACATGTAACGTGTAAAAGCACGTGTTCGTTTTTGGGGCGCTGGAAATTTATCATCGGACGAAGAGGTAGAAATTAAAACGATAAATTATTTATGCGGCGGCCGCCCAAGACGATGGGCTCTCTATCTCGGCATGAGCGAACGGCGAAACAGCGCGCCGACACGAAGGGGGGCACATGACGGCCGTTTCGGACGGCCGGGCGTATTCGTGTGTGCCCCCAGAAGCGCAGGCGGCGCGCGCCCCCCCATCGACTGTTTTATCGGCGCGCGCGCCATCGAATGATAATTACATGACAAAACGCACGTGGTTTATCGTTGCGCACATTTTTCGGCGTACGCCGCGTCGGTCTGTTTGTACATCCGCCGCTGCTGCGAACAGATTTACGATGAGAAACACCACACGCCGTCGACGCACATATCGACTTGTTGATTATCTTCACGTTGCTAATCAATAAATGAAAACGTGCTTAATGGATGATCATTTTTGCCGAATGAAATGAATTTGTTACATTATATTGAAACATCATCAAAAACAAATTTATTAGTTTTACTTGTATTTCTTATGGGACATGTTGTGCTAAGCTTTTCTGCCAACTTCCTATTGCTCTGGATTCGTTAAAATTTGCTTAAAATTCACTCTTTTTGTTGACGTTTACAAGCCAAAAAGTATACAACAAAAAAACAACTCTTAATTTTCTAATTGTGTTTACCGACCCTGAACTTGGCAACTTTGCCAACCGTTGAATACTCGAATTTTGCCGACTCATGATTTCGAATATTTTACCGTTGATATATATATTTTTTTTATTATGTCAATGTATGATTTTCTCGGTTTTACCGACCCATTAATTTTTTGCCGACTCATAAACTCGGAAATTTAACCAACCTCTTGGTTTTAATAAGTTGTTCGTATCTTCCCTGAATTTTGAACTTGACCACTATGGCAAGCCTCGAATATTCGACCTTTGCCGACCCCTGATATCCGCAATTTTCCAGACGCTATTTTTTACAATTCCTGTCCATCCATGTTTTTTGATTTTTATAATTTTACCGATCCAGTTTTTTTTCGTCGGAATTTTGCCGACCATCGATTTTAACATGTTTTTTTTCTATTTTTTTCAGATTTTGACATTATAATGGATTTTAAACTTGGCTAATTTGCCAAAATTTGAATATACGACTTTTGATGATCCTTGATTACGCAAATTTTACCGCCCATTGACTTTGAAAATATTGTTAATCCCGGCACTTGGTATTTTTACTGACTCATGATTTTTTTACCCCTCTATAATCGTTGAAAATTTTGCCGATCCTCGATTTGCATTAATTTTCGTGTCCTACCAGAATTTAATATTTTCTCGAATTTTGAAGTTTGTAACCCCTTTGCCAACCCCTGAATATTCGACTTTTGCCAACCCTTGACTGGGAAAGTTATGCCAACTCTAGGGTTGACAATTTTGTCAGCCGCTTCATACATTTACAGATCCATGATTTTTGAACAAGGAAGTTTTCGTATCTGAAATTTTCTCGCATCTCGAAAAACATATATGAATATAAATGTCCAATGCACAAAGTGTTTCAATAAATTATCAGCGTACCATACAATAGTGTGGCGGCAATCCATTGTCGCACAAACAATAATAGGATCAACAAACCACAATCACAATCAACATCAATAAACCATAATCTGCACGTAATCAACATCCGGCGAGACTAAACATAGAAAATGCTGACATCTCAGAATCGACACGCCGCAGTGTGATCGCGACAATGTGTTCTACTGTAACGAACTAAAGAAATGGCCGCGTCAGCATTTTCACCTTGCTATATATAGTCGACATTTCGTCATCACATTCATTCAGTCACTTAGTCAGTCCGGGTCAGTTTATACACAGTCACTCAATCAGCTCAACACCGAAGATCCTCACCGAAGTCAACCAACAGCGAGCCCGACACTAGTTGCCGCCACCACAGAGTCCGCCGTCATAGAGAGTCCACACCGAGTCCCTCACCGGCCGCCTCCAACGACTAGACCGGCGCCAGCAGCCGCCACTGAGTCCGCTACCGGCCGTCGTCACCAGCGAAGCTGCCTGCCCCGTCGACCAATACGAGCCGATCGTCTCCAGCTGCCGCCTCCGCCTGAATCTCCTCGTTATCTTAATCTCATTCATCTTATATTTCATTTCATGTATTGTGGTGCAATAAAATCCCACAATAGAACCGCATTTAATTTGTAAGAAACAAATTGCAAATTTTCCAAATTACAAAATACTGTCGAAATACCTGTCGAATATAGTTTCAAGAGTGTCTCCTAGCATGAACAAATTTTGATACCCCCAAAGTTCGAACATAATCAAATAGTGATAATGAGACTTAATCTTTGACGATGCCCACTGGTGTATACTCTACGTAGGGCCTGGAATCACGTGCGACAAGTACCGTGGCCCACCCTCGCCCAGTTTCACCCGCTGGTCTCTCATTAACTGGTCTGCCAACTTTTGAAGCCCTCCACAAGAGAACGTGGTGGCATCAAGGGCATCTACACCCACTCACACACATAGTCGCACACACACACACACACACACACATACACACACACACACACATGCGCACACATACGTACACTCATAGAAGGGAGTCGTGATGATCGAGGTGGATGGAAACGGCGCGGCGAGAGCAGCCACCCTGAAAATGCATGAGAGTGGCGCGTAATGTTCCGGCCGAGCGGCGGGATTTTTTTCCCGTGTGCGGTTGCGCTAATGAATGGGTTTACATTACGAGCGTGTCGGGCACGTGCGCATTGTAGCGGGACGTTCGCACACCGTAGGTTCGTATCCAAGCCCCTGAACCTCCTAGGAAACTAAAGACTTCGCTGCAATACCCAACGCACAGGCAGGGCGCATAATATACCGAGGCGCACACACACACACACACACACACATCCTCACGCGGGAGGGTGGTGCAACAAAACATATCCGGGATCAGGAATAATACAGCGACGAACAAGTACCTCGCCCTCTCACATTACGCCCCACCGACCTTTTTCACTTTTCCGGGACCTCTTTTTGATCCTTGCTTGGCTGTCTCCCAAGTTGGGAATCAGTCGAAATGATTCTATGGGAACTTAGTTTTTCTAATAGAATTTCCAATCAGAAAAATAGAATTAAATTAAAAGTTCCAACCAGTTCCAATTTAATGGAGAAGAAATCAGGGATGGGCAAAATCGGAACCATCAGGGGTCGACAAATATCTCGCTTTCCGAATTCATGTATTCATGGGGTTAGCAACATTTTTGTTTGTTTGTGATTATGTTGCGGTTTGCAGCTACAGCAATCTTGCCAAATTCAGGGGTTGGCAAAATGATGACGACAAGGTGTCGGCAAAGTTTCCGCGATCATCATAATGGGGCGCAATTTCGTCTACATAAATGCGCAAAGTTAATTGCAAAATTCATACAGCGGCAAAATTGTCGCCCTCAGGGGTTGGCAAACATTTATAAACTCATGGGTCGGCAAATTGCCCTCAGAACATCACAAATGATAAAAAGTCGTCATCAGAAAAATAGAATTAAATTAAAAGTTCCAACATCAAATTGAAGAAGAAATCAGGCGTGGGTAAAATCGGAACCATCAGGGGTCGACAAATATGTCGCTTTCCGCATTCATGTATTCATGCGGTTAGCAACATTTTTTTTTGTTTGTGATTTTGTTGCGGTTTGAAGCTACAGCAATCTTGCTAAATTCAGGGGTTGGCAAAATTATGACGACAAAGGGTCGGCAAAATTTTCGATCATAATGATGCGCAATTTCGCATGCATAAATGCACAATAATTAAAGTTAATTGCAAAATTCATAGATCGGCAAAATTGTCGCCCTCAGGGGTGGGCAAACATTTATAAACTTATGGGTCGGCAAAATTACTATTATGACATTTTGCCATTATGTTGTGATATAAATTTGCAGGAATCGACACCTCCTTAATTGAATATTTATATGCATTTCTTATGGAAAATTGCTTCGCAGCCATTCTGCTAACTTCCTACCAATACAATTTCCCATCTCTACAAAAAAAAAACATTGAAAGAAAGTTACTCTAGAACATACAAATCTGGCCTGTTACTGAAATTTAGTCAATTTCTTTACTCACCTGGTGTTTGCTGAACACCTGAGCTTCGAAATCGAAATAAATAACCCCTAAACACCTGTCAAAACTTTGAAACTTTGAACATACGGTGAGGGAGCCCCCGAAAAATGAACCAAATGAATCGAAATATGTACGAGTATTATTATTACTCAACCGTTTTGTTAATCCCGGGATCAATTTTGGAAGGAACTAAACCGGCGCACGTGCATGATCGCCAACAAGTAGCGGATCTAAGTGAATAATAAGCATGTATTTTAAGCGTGCGGTCTCATAACCTCAACAGAAGCACAGTAGCAGTAGCAGTACAAGCAATTAATAGATACCCGGCAATTTCCATGTTTTCAACATGATGTTAGCAACACCTTCGAGGTGTCAAACACCTCTCTAAACTTGAATATTCTAAGTAAATCAACAAATTTGTCGTAGTTGTACTGAAACCACATTAAAATCTACTAATTAAATATGTTTCTAACGTAATTTAGTTTAATTTGACGTCATATGTAAAGGAAGCATTTTTAGGAAGCAATTTTTAGTTTCTGGGGGGACATATACTGGAAAAGAAGTTTTTTAGGCCACTTTCGCATCGCGGACTGAAAATTGAGATTGTTTTGCATACAACTAGCGAGTTTATATATAAAGGGACGCAAGATTTTGGTGTTTAATCAACGTTTACAGATATCGCTAGGATATTTAAATGATGAGAAGTTAGCAGCTTGATAAAATTCAGCAGGAATACTACAATACCTCATTGATTTAAATGTTAAAATTGATTAACTAAAAATATCTAACAGCACGATCCACTATTTCTTGCTATAATTTGTGATCATGTAAAGATATCTTAATGGTTAGGATGTCTCCTAAAAGTAGATAAAATTGCCTTTAATTTGTTGGTATCCTTAATGCAGTATCTTTATTAGGTTTTAAGATACAGAGGGTTTAATAAACGAATGAAATTATATTTATCGTTAATCTCAATTCGAAAAGTACAAATATTTAGAGTAAGATAACTGGACTTGGGATACAGTTACATCTTTGATCTTTATAACATTTTAAAGTACATTAAATCCACTTCAAGATAGTGTTAAACAATATGTTATAGCCCAATTATTTTAAATGTTTATTGAGTTTAAAAAGATTATGTTCTTCTCCAAGACAAATCTAAACCAACCACGGATATATAAATTCACTATCTAATATTTTACGCTATTAATCGGGATCATGTAGCGATATTTCTTTAGTTTTGATGTCATGTAAAAGTAGATGAAACTGATTTTAATATGACATCAGACATAATGAAATATAATTATTAGTCTTTGAGGTACAGAGGAATTAATAAAGGAATTAAATAATATTGTTCGTTAGATAAAATTCGAAAAATACAAACATTTAACCTAAGATAACTAGTATATGGATAAAGTTACACATTTGCGCCATCCTTCGTGTTAAAGTACGTTAAATCAGCTTTAAGATGATATCAAATAATATATTACAATTTAATTATTTTTCATGTGATACCCAATTAAAACGGAAAGTGCTTTATTCTCCTGGACAAATATAAACGAAATGAAAATATATAAATGCACTGCCCTCTATTTTGTGTTATTATTCGAGATCATGTAGAGATATCTCTTCTGCATTGACGTCGCCTAAAAGTGGATGAAATTGCCTTTAATTTGACAGGAAATTTAATGCAATATCTTGATTAGTTTTTATGATACAGAGGGTTTAATAAACGAATGAAATAATATTTTTCGTTAATCTCAATTCGAAAAGTACAAACATTTAAAGTAAGATAACTGGACTTGGGATATAGTTACATCTTTGATCTTCACAACATTTTAAAGTACATTAAATCCACTTCAAGATAGTGTTAAACAATATGTTATAACCCAATTATTTTAAATGTTTATTGAGTTTAAAAAGATTATGTTCTTCTCCAAGACAAATCTAAACTAACCACGGATACATAAATGCACTATCCAATATTTTATGCTATTAATCATGATCATGGAGAGATATCTCTTTAGTTTCGATGTCATATAAAAGTAGATGAAACTGATTTTAATATGACGTCAGACATTGTGATATATCCTTATTAGTTTTTGAGATACAGAGGGTTTAATAGAGGAATAACACAATTTTGTTTGCTAATCACAATTCGAAAAATGCAAACATTTAGCGTAACGTAACTGGGCAAAGGATAAAGTTACAAATTTGATCTTTATATCATATTGAAGTACGTTAAATCAGCTTTAAGATGATATCAAACAATATATTATACACATATTTCTTTTCAGGTTATACTCAATTTAAAGAAAAAACGAGAAAATTGAAAAAAGTATAAACGAATTACAAATATATAAAAGCACTGCCCGCTTTATTATGCTATTATTTGTAATCATCTAAAGATATCATCTTGGTTCTGATGTCATTGAAAAGTAGATTAAAACGGCTTTAATTTAAGGTCAAACATAATGGAATGTCATAAGTAGTTTTTGTGTAACAGAGGTTCAATCAGTTTACTTTTAAAATGTTTACAATTTTTAAGTAATAGGAAGCTAGCAATATATTTAACATAAAAAAAAACGGGAAAAATCGAAAATGTTGAGAATTTTACAAACTTCTTAACACCAACTGACATGATGTGATGTTCCGACAAGCATCGAAGTCGATGACAAGTTGAATAGAAAAGCCAAAAAGCACATCGCATCATTATGACGCGTTCAACAACTGTTTCCCAACCGTTTAAACTTCTGTTCGCTGCGGCTGAGCACCGAGCGCACGCACAGCGTGTGTTGCTAAGCTCTCTTTCAATCTGCCGACAATGTGAATATTTGTTTAATACGGTATTGAGCGCGCCACATCGCGCACCACTATGATGATCACAATTTTTCTTGCTCCTCTCGTCTCCATTTGCGTTGCGTCACGAAAACATGACTTGTCGAAGTCGAAGACGGTGCTTCACACACGGCCCGTGAAGGTGGAATGGTAAGGATGCTGATTGTGCGCAGCAATAGGCAACAGGAGCCGACTTAAGTCCGAATGGCCGACGAGTGGCAGACGGGCATTGTGCGCAGGATGACCGTTCAATTTTTATTCCAACCAAAACGCTCCGCTGCGAGACTTGTACGATAAAATTATAGCAATTTTTATTTATATCTTTTTCTTTTTCTTTCCTATGACTTATTCAACAATATTATCTTTTATACTATCGCTTTATTTTCACTGGGATTTAGTACATTGTATTTGAATCTTTCTAAACGTCAACACAGACTCTAATTAATCAAAAGCTGAACGTTCTACGAGATAAAAGAGTCTTCTTTGGAGCGTGTCTTGTTCATGAAGGAGAGATTTTGACATTTTGTTAGCTTCTTGTTTTTTAGAACCATGATTGGAGATTTAAAAGATTTATAAAACTTTAGCATAAACGAGGAAAGCTGAAAATCGTTTGAAACAATCAAAAATAATGTTTACATGTATTTTCTGTTTAAATTGAGTACAACATGAAAGGTAATAGGAGTATTAAATATCGTTTGATATCATTTTAAAGCTGATTTAATGTACTTTAAAATAGTATAAAGCCCAAAAATGTAACTTTATCCTAAGTCTACTTATTTTACGACAAATATTTGAATTTTTCGAATTTTGTCTAAAGACTTTGACTAAAAAATAATATTTCAATCGTTATTTAAACATTTCTATCTGAAAGACTAATAAAATTATTTCATTAAATTTAACATAACATTAAAGTGCGTTTCATCTACTTTCTGATAATGTTAAAACCAAAGAGATATCTTTTCATGATCACAAATTATGGCTCAAAACAAAACAGCACAAAACGATATATTTATCCCGGACAAAAAAGAAATTTTCTCTTTAAATTGAGTACAACATGAAAAGTAATAGGAGTATTAAATATCGTTTGATATCATTTTAAAGCTGATTTAATGTACTTTAAAATGGTATAAAGCCCAAAAATGTAACTTTATCCTAAGTCTACTTATTTTACGACAAATATTTGAATTTTTCGAATTTTGTCTAAAGACTTTGACTAAAAAATAATATTTCAATCGTTATTTAAACATTTCTATCTGAAAGACTAATAAAATTATTTCATTAAATTTAACATAACATTAAAGTGCGTTTCATCTACTTTCTGATAATGTTAAAACCAAAGAGATATCTTTTCATGATCACAAATTATGGCTCAAAACAAAACAGCACAAAACGATATATTTATCCCGGACAAAAAAGAAATTTTCTCTTTAAATTGAGTACAACATGAAAAGTAATAGGAGTATTAAATATCGTTTGATATCATTTTAAAGCTGATTTAATGTACTTTAAAATGGTATAAAGCCCAAAAATGAAATTTTATCCTAAGTCCACTTATCGTACGATAAATATTTGAATTTTTCGAATTTTGTCTAAAGACTTTGACTAGAAAATAATATTTTAATCGTTTTTTAAACACCTGTATCTGAAAAACTAATAAACATGTTTCATTAAATTTAACGTTAAATTAAAGTGTATTTCATCTACTTTTAGGTGACGTTAAAACCAAAGAGATATCTTTTCATGATCACAAATTATAGCTCAAAACAAAACAGCATAAAATTTTAAAATTCTAATTTACAGCACAATATATTTATCCTACAGAAGGAGGCAATTTTGTATTTAAATTGAGCATAACACGAAAAGTACTAAGAGTATAACAATTCCTATACATTCATTTGAAAGCTGATTTAATGTACTTTAAAATGGTATAAAGCCCAAAAATGTAACTTTATCCTAAGCCCACTTATCTTACGATAAATATTTGTATTTTTCGAATTTTGTCTAAAGACTTTGACTAAAAAATAATATTTCAATCGTTTTTTAAACATTTCTATCTGAAAGACTAATAAAATTATTTCATTAAATTTAACATAATATTAAAGTGCGTTTCATCTACTCTCTGATAGCGTTAAAACCAAAAAGATATCTTTTCACGATCACAAATTATAGCTCAAAACAAAACAGCACAAAACTTTAACATTCTAATCCACAACACTATATATTTATCCTGGACAAAAAAGAAATTTTCTCTTTAAATTGAGTACAACATGAAAAGTAATCGCTGTATTGAATATCATTTGATATTATTTTAAAGCCGATTTGATGTACTTTAAAATAGTATAAAGCCCAAAAATGTAACTTTATCCTAAGTCCACTTATCGTACAATAAATCTTTGAATTTTTCGAATTTTGTCTAAAGACTTTGACTAAAAAATAATATTTTAATCGTTTTTTAAACAACTGTATCTGAAAAACTAATAAACATGTTTCATTATATTTAACGTCAAATTAAAGCGTATTTCATCTACTTTCTGATAACGTTGAAACCAAAGAAATATCTTTTCATGATCACAAATTATAGCTCAAAACAAAACAGCATAAAATTTTAAAATTCTAATTTACAGCACAATATATTTATCCTGGAGAAGGAGGCTATTTAAATTGAGTATAACACGAAAAGTACTAAGAGTATAACAATTTCTATACATACATTTGAAAGCTGATTTAATGTACTTTAAAATGATCCATAGCTCAATGGTATAACTTTATCTTAAGTCCAGTTAAGTCCAGTGTTTGTATGCTTCGAATTGTGACTAACGAAAAAAATAATATATCATTCGTTTATTAAACCTCTGTATCTCAAAAACTAATAAAGATATTTCATTAAGTTTTACATCGAATCAAAGTCAATTTTATTTACTCTTAGGTGATATTAAAATCAACGAGATATTTTCACACAATCACAAATAGCAACATAAAATATTGTTCAGTGTATTTGTATATATTTCTAATTCCTCCATTTTAACTTTTAAAAATCTATGTAAAATGCAATAAAAAAAGGAACAAGTCACAAAAGCTGTAACGTTGCCTATATTTTTTGTTTGAATATTTACATTTCGTGTATCGCAAAAGAATCGCACCTTTTACACAACATCGTCTTACAGTCTTACGACTGTCGGTGAAAATCTTAAGAACACTGCGCTCACGAAGTCAAGAAGGAAAAAAGGCACAGAAGGATTAAAGAAATAAAAAGTGGCTGTTGGTACTCGTATACTGAACGGCTTCAGTGTAAAGTTCTGGGACGTCCGACGTTGTAAGCTATATATATTGGTACAGGGAGCCGATGTTCTCTTCCCACCCAACAACAACAACAACAGCAACGGTGCAACGCCATCGACAACGCCAATGTACGCATTTTATTTAACACCTTCGACGACCAGCTGGTTGGGATGTTATTGCGAGTTAAGTGCATCTAGTGTTGGAATTTTTGACCGATAGGAAGTTAGCGGACTGAGATAATTTCGTTTTTCAAGATTAGCTAATTTGTTGAACGATTGTAGCATGAAAAGTTATAGGTGTATGATATATTGTTCGATATCATTTCTAAGCTGAACTAATGTATTTTGAAATTATACATAGAACAGAGATGTAACAGCGTCCTATGTCAAGTTATTTTACGCTAAAGTTTATATGTTTCATTAGTCACACCTTGAAAAATATAATCCTATAGCGCAAGATATCTTGACTTAGGATACAGTTACAACTTTGGTCTATATATCATTTTAAAGTTCATTAGGTCAGCTTTAAGATGATTTCAAACATAATAATATACTCCAATTATTTTTCATGTTATACTCAATTTAAAGAAAAAACAAGAAAAAGAAGATGGATTAGAATGTTAATATGAAATGCCCATTATTTTATGCTATTATTCGTGTTAATATAAAGATATCTCTTATATTTTGATATCACATAAAAGTAGATGAAAATGACTTTAATTTGAAGTCAAACTTAATGAAATAGCCTTATTACTTTTTGAGTTACAGAGTGTTTAATAAACTAAAGAAATATTATTTTTCGT
>JAODAC010007535.1:0-28980 GCA_027575185.1 Mimaenictus wilsoni
AGAAGATATTACAAGATAAGATACTACATCTAAAATTTCCAAATTAATATTACACTGCCCATTGTTCACTAATGTCCCTTTTTTATCATCTCGATTTGGTAAGCGTAATTTCACTCTGCGTAAACACTGGTTGTATGTCATGGCGATACTTCTAATTATCACATACGCCAGAGTAATATGGAGGCAGAAAACGTAGGAAAAGACAATGGCGGGGAAGCTGCAAAAGCTTCAAAGGCTTGTCTGCCTTGATATAATGACGAGATAACGACGAGAATGGAATTAGGTCGTGATTCCATTCCGCCCTTGTCAATCGCTATTGAAGGCGCAGCCATTAGAAATACCCTGGGAATGGGACGATCAAGATCCAGTAAAGGGTACTCTAGGCTGCTGAACAGGGTAGAAACGTCTACTAGATAGAAAGGACCGAGCTCCTACTCTACACTTGTGCATCCCTAGCACCTGAAAGACTTTCTTTGCTACGCAGTGAGCAGCTAAGTTTCGCTGAATTCAAGAGGAAGCCGATCAAGGAGATTCTAGCCTTTTCCAAGGTCATCTTCGTTATTGGCCCATAGTTTTTTTATTGCAGTTTGTGGAAAGCTTTCATATCCTGAGTGACGGACTGACAGATCTCTTGACCTTACCTACCCGAACTAAAACCATATCCTCGCTTGGCATTCTCCTACCCCGGAACTCGTCCTCAAAGGCATTACATCAGGATAGGTGCCCGGACCTTAGAGACCCTATTTCGCGCTCAACACACTCCTAGCGAATCTTGCGACTGCATTCCATATCTCCTCCAATTCAAACATCCCTCTTCCCAGTTCTTCTGGGACGATGTCTGCAGTTTCTCTGAGCATCCTTCGTTCTGCTTCCCATCTGTCGCAAGACTCGAGTGTGTGACCATGACCTGTCAACATCTGTTGACCCATAGTATTGATCCATACACAATAGATCAAAGTAATCCGTTTGTCTGGTGTTCATTCCTTCTGTTTGAAAACTTTCTCACAGAAGGAGATTACCGTCATCCATGCTTTTTCGCTGGCAATCATCCTGTCACACCGCATTGTATGACTCTCAGCATGTCCAGGCGTTGTGTGCTCCATGCAGGACAAGTTGCCAGAGTATGCTCGCCACTGTCTGGAACGACCAAGGAGCAGTATTGACATGTGTCATCTGGGCGCTTTTCAATACGTTTGAAATACGCCGTGTCCCGTCAACATTTGACTGAGATAGTAGTTTAGTTGCAGGTCCCGTGTGGTCTATTTAACCATGTACGCAGTTCCGGAATCCACTGCTTTACCCACTTTGATGTTGTACCAGCCTTCCATCGCTCCTCTCAGCTGGCCACTGTTTCTACAATCACCGTGTTATTACCCTGCTTCTTTTCGTGGTATCGCTGATTCCGCTGTTCCATTATGAGATCGGCCGGCGGTAAGCCTGCTAGTACCTCTGCTGCTTCCATGAATTTCTCATGTAATTTAGCTGAACTTAACATGATTTATCTTGACGCCGGCGCATGATATGCGTGCCCGTAGCATCGGGCGGCGCGGCGCTTTCTTATACCAATCTCACCCTCCGTTTTTCAAGCGTGCGCCCCTGGTTATTTAGGATAACTATGGCAACTGCATTTGTTTCACATTACGCGCCGCCTACGATCTCGGCCTACTAGCCGATTCAAATTGTTAATTCAAATTTCAACAAACGAAAAAGTTTCCAAACGAACCAAATATTTCAAATTTATATTTATTATATTTGTGTAATAAATATAATAAGTATTTTTTTCTGTTTATTTTCAATATGTTTGATATTATATGACCCTTTTTTATACCGAAACAAATGCAATTTGATTTAAAAATTGCTCTCTGTAATTAGTTTTAATATGATAATTCATAAAATATCACACATTATTTTGACAGTTCAACAGCGCCCCTAATGTGGAAAGTGCTTACTATACGGTGACAAAGAGCGAAACCAGTGGCGTAACAAAAAATCAATATTTTTGACGCATCGCAATTCGTGCATCTCCGGTGGGACACACCGCCCGATGGAGCGTACATACGTGACCCACCGGTGGGGCACGCCGGCGTCAACGTGTTAAATAGCACAACATGTTCTATCTAAACGTTAAAAAAAGTTTAAAAGAACATAATTACAGATCTTAAGTCAAAGTTACAAGAACATGATTAATCCAACTTTAACTACAATTCAACAATGAAATAAAAGCAGGAAGTTGATGAAAAGCAAAACACATGTTCTTTTATATTTCGACATTCCGTTCACATATTATCAAGATATGAAAGTATGAAAAGTTCAAGACACGAAAGAGACATTCCTTTATTTATGAGAACATTTGTAATCATTTTTCCAGTTCACACGGTAGCGAAATGCTACAAAATTATTACTGGAATGTGTAATCACTTGTAGTTGTTTAACATTTAAATGTTTACATGTTCAAGTTTTTAAGCTTTATATGTAAATTTTAAAAACATATTTTTAGCCAAAATATAAACAAAATTTTTAAAAATGCTGGCAATTAATGAATTAATAAATAAATTCACTATAGAAAATGATAATTTCTTGAACGTTTTCTTTATGAAGTTATTTATATTCTGTTTTTTTTTCACTTTACGAGACGGATATTTGCATAGTTATTTCAATTAGCGATAAATCGTTAGAAATTGCTGAAAAAGCATACGTATTCCGGATACAGGTGAACGAAACTCAGTTATAGGCTGTTAGTATTTATGTGCAGCAACTGTTTTTTTTTTTTTATTAAAGCGTCAATTTTCTCTCTCTGGAGTGAGCGTGTATGCGAAGAGTAATAACAATTGCATTTTACTTGCTGAGCATTTCGCATCGCTGAGTGCGTCGCGCACTCGAGCATGAACGCGCACGGCATTCACCTACAAATCCGATTGCCAAGGATTGTAGAAGTTCAGTGGCGAGCAAATTCTAGAGCAGATTACTGCAAATTGCCTGCCAATTCATGGTTTTGCATCTACATAAACCCCAAAAAGACAGTGAAAGCTATGTTTCTGACCATTTACACATCATTTCTTTAAGGTTGCCTAACCTTAAAATACAGAAATTGAAAACAAAGAAGCAATATTTCAGGATTAAGTCTACGAAAGTTTAGTACCATCATTAACATGTTATAAACAAAACTGAAACGCTGAAAACTGAATAAATTAGACGTTATCATACCGGATTTATCATCATATTTCGAAAAAAGCTCAATAAAGTGTATAAGGCGTCGTTCACACTGGCGACTTCCTAACGAAAAGTAAGTAAATAGGAAAAAAACGAAAACCGATCTGAATCCATCAACGGTTCAGACGAGGATGCACCAAAGTCGACGGGTGGGTGCCACCGAAATGCGAAGGCGAAGCGCGCTCGCTATGTGAACGCATCGCGCCTCGAAATTCGAAGCTCGACGAAGCTGTCGGTGTGACAGTCGCTTAAAAATGTCGTCGCGCGTTTGAGACACTCGAAGAACGACGCGACCTCCTCCCATAGAAAAGTGACTAGAAGTTGTAAACTGACCAATATAATATGAAACTAATGTATGTGACCAGTTATACATCATTTCTTTAAGGTTGCCTAACCTTAAAATTACAGAATGCAGTGGAGTGCGTGGCGTAAAGGTTTCGCTTACGGACTGGCGTTGTAACGCAAACGTCCCGAGTTCGATTCCCGGTGTCCTGAATAAGGAGGAGGGTTGGGCAATGGACCTGCAACTTATTTCCGTAAAAGAACCTCATATGCTAACTCACGTACGGCGAGACCTGATCACGCAAGGGGGAAGCCAACGTGTTCGAAAGGCGTTAAACGCTAAACAACCGAAAAACAGAGAGAAAAACAAAAAAATCAATATTTTTGAATTAACTCTACAAAAGTTTAATACCATCATTAACATGTCATAAACAAAACTAAAACGCTGATAACTGAATAAATTAGACGTTATCATACCGGATTTATCATCATATTTCGATAAAAAGCTCAATAAAATGTATAAAGATGACGTCGAGCGATGTAGAAACTCGAGAACGACGTTCTCCCATGGAAAAGTGACTAGAAGTTGTAAACTGACCAATATAATATGATACATAGCTGCTTATCTAGTACACGACGTATAATATATTCCAAACTCTCATCTAATGGCACGTAAAATAAACTTATTAAAGCAATCGAACAACTTTCTACTATTTTCCTCAAACTGTTTCTTTATTTTAAATTAACCTTCGATAAATAGGGTTGAGAATAATCTTAAATTTCCATTTCCATCCAAATTCATATTTCCAGAAGTTCATTTTTGAGAAGTTCAGATCCTAAACTCCTAAACTCCAAAACATTTACTTTAAAACTCGTCCAAGTGCCTCCAATCATGCAAATCGTTTGGGTCAATAAACCAATCAACAAGCTACCAACATTTTAGCATTTTTAATCACTGACTCAGTTAATCTGTTAATCTATGTTCA
The DNA here is from genome assembly GCA_027575185.1 of Mimaenictus wilsoni. NCBI lineage: Eukaryota > Metazoa > Arthropoda > Insecta > Coleoptera > Staphylinidae > Mimaenictus > Mimaenictus wilsoni. The sequence goes on from JAODAC010007535.1 coordinate 4,479, forward strand.
AGAACGTGTCAAATTTGCTCCTACTATTCCTCAAACATAAAAAACAATCATTAAACTATTGTAAATTACACATGTCGTTTCTATAATAAGAAAAATGACAATGATTGATGCTAAACGCTTCTTAGATGATAGATAACTAAAAAATAATGATATCAAACCATTTCTCCAATCTACTCATTCTTATTCTCTAGTCTTTCAAGCGTTGAGTCAAGTACAAATTAAAATTAAAATGTAATTAACTAATCTTAACATAAGTTTAAAATTATCTTTTTCAAAATGTCAAAACTTACTCGTTTGTCTGGCTTCACGCTGATTCTCAACCACCTCCATACTTGTATCTTCAAAATTTGTAGATCCATCTACTACTTGGAAAGTCGTTGTAGGTGAATATTCTGAGAGTGATCGTCCCACTACAAATTTTCTGTCGTTCGCAGAATTTCGGGAATTCTCTACGTCCACATCTTTTACAGCCTCCATCCCTGGATTTGAGGGTTGCCAACTTGACAATGGGATAATTTTCGCACAATTCGCTGTACACGCGAAAACAATTAATGCGAATAATTTATTTAATTGCATTTTTCGTTATTTTTAAGTCTTTTCAATTTTTAAAATTTTAATCTTTGGCACTATTTTTATTATCTTTGATGTTTTTTTTTTAAGTTTTTGGTTTGTTCTTAATCTTTTTAGATGTACAATTTCAAAAACTTAAGTCAATCATACTTAACATTATATATTTTAGTTTACTTAAGTTACTTAAAACTAAGTTTAAAATTAAGTTTGCTCAAGTTAGGTCTATTGACTTAAGTTTACTTAAGTTAAGTCAGTCTTATTTGACTATAGTCGGTTTTCAGTTAAATTTACTTGTCTCAGATATGGTTAAATTTATTTTTAATTAAGTCTACTTAACTTGATGACTTAACTTAAGAGTATACTTAAGTTGGGGTTTCTTAAGTTAAGTATACGCAACACAACTACTTTATTAAAGCCCTTTTTAAGTTTTGCAAGTTTTTAGAAAGTTTGCGATTTCAAGGTTAATAGCTAGTTAACTTTAAACATATCCGACACTTTTTAAACAAACTCTTTCACTCGCTATTTTTGCTGTTGGCGATACTGATGCGCTTTGTATCGAACGCGGAAACGAAGTGAGTGAGTTATAGAATTGCGCGGATCGCGAGGTGCGCACGTCCCACCTTCATCGTGTACGCACCAAAGGCTTAAGTCGTCTTTGGCTAAGCTCTAGTTTGCTATCAGCAGAGAGCCGAGGCAAGCGCCTCAAACGCTCATCGAGCTCATCAGCATCGGGTAGATACAGTTATCTGGTGCAGACAAAACGCGTGTGTACGCAACATCTGCGTACGCCAGAGGTTCTCAATCTTTTTCTTCTTACGCCTTGCTTTTCTAAGTCACTTTTTGTGGCCCCCATGTTTCATTTCAGTTTTCTTGGCAATAGATCATGTAATAACGTCACAATACACATGTTTATACTGTAGGTGGAGGTTCTGAGGGTGAAGTAGTGGTTTTAAAGGGCCCCAACTGAAAATTCGCAAAGCTATGCCTCTCACACTCATGATCAGTTTGTAAGCCTCTTGCGTACGCACTCACTACACTCGGTCTCGTCAGTAATCGGTCATTTTCGCATTTACTTACTACATTCGCGTTCGACTCAAGTTAATTCACCTTGATTCGTTTTAAACTCGACCCAGCGGCAGTGGCAGCAGTTTGAATTACAAGAAATGCTTGCTAAGACAAGAAAATCTTCGTGAGGTAAAGAAAAGAAAAACTTGGTCGAAAAAAAAAAGAAAAACTGATGGAATGAAGTAAGAGAATGGCGTAGTGATCTGTCTAACGGTTGATTAAAGCCAGATGAAGCTCATTTAGAGACTAATCAATGATGTTTTGCTTTGATTTACTTGGAAGTTTGACATTTTAACGAATTTACATTTAAATATCGCAGCTGTAATATAAAATGAATTAAAATTTAAATAATTATGAAGTTAGACATGTTTTAAGCAGGAAATTACTTCCGAATTCAATGAATAACACACTATACAGTTGAAAATTTCATTATACATAGGCATAGGCATCGAAAATTAAAATATACCGAAAATAATCAGATCATTATTAAAACATGCTGTGATGGCAATGATCATTTACATATTTCGTAATAATTAGCATAGCTTATTATTACAGTACGGTCAATAGATTATTAATGAAACAAATAGCTAAAGTTATATCCGTTTGTTTCAACTTGTTCAGTAAGCATGACGTGGATAAGCGAGACGGATGTTTATTTTTGTTACGTTAAGAATTCTTAAATTAAAGCTACCTAAATATATAAATATAAATCAACCTTTATTGGCATAACCCATGCTTCATTTCCAATACATATTTTTGTAAACTTAACACATAATAAATAAATAATAAAACATAGCAGAAAATAATTACACCAAACCATTTTTGTTTTACATTCATAACTAAACACTCGCCCGTCTCGTAGTAATCCCCAGTCGAGCGTGCCTTCTTCTTTTTTTCTCCTTTACTATGGCGGACACCCTGGTGACCCCAGCGCCACTCTCGCCTAATCACCCCACGATCACATTCACTCCCTCTGATTTACCTCTCGCCTATTCTTGATTCATTCCCATGCATTCCCCTGCTAAATGCTCCCAAGTATGCCATCCGTTCTCACATAGTACATATTTCTAAACTCGTCTCCCATCCATACTTTCCATTATCTCTCTTCCGAAGCACACCTTGCCCGTGCTAGGGTCACTTTTTCCGGCGCTCCTTTTCCTCTGCAGCCAATATATCCCGGCCTCCTAGTCACAGTTTGAATTGCCTGATGCCCTGGATTATAGCGGCTTCCCTTAATGTGACCCTGCCAAATTTGTTCCTCGACTTCCTGGAGTCTCATCCTCATTACCCCTTCTACCGATCCCCCACCGCCGGCTCATACATATTCCTTCCCTCTTGTCCCCATGCATTCTCCCTTGCACTCAATCCTGTCATCCAAACCTGCTTCACCAAACGCTCTTCTCCCATTCTCACTAGCATTTCCTCATACCTTCTTACTCTACATTTAGACTCCCACGCCACACTCATTCTTCCGGTTTCCTGCAGGACTATATAATTTGGTGTGAACCTCTCTAACTTCATTAGGTCCTTCAGGAACCACTCTTGCTCTCTTTCCAGCCACTCTCACTCATATACTCCCAATACCTCCACTCCATACATTAAAATTGGCTTCACACATCCATCCCACATTCGCATCACCACGTCCCAGTTGCCTCCCCACAACTTCCACCACCTTTCTTTCACTCTGTTCCATGTGCGCCTGGCTTTCTGTTGTAACCATCGAATGTGCTCTCCCCATGATCCTATATACTTGAAGAAAAACCCCACATCTACCTTCTCGATAGCCTCTCCCTTGCAAAATAGCTCTTCCACCCTTCACCTTCCACCCGGCTTTCTGAACATCATCCATTTTGTCTTTTCCACATGCACACACAGTCCCTCGTCTTAATCCCCTTCGAACTTTAAACCTTTCAGACACTTCCGCTCCAACTTTCGGAACTGCCCATGTTTCCTCATACACTCTACTCAACCATCTAAGTTAAGTATAATTACTTAATTTACTTATCCTCTCCCCGGCTACATGCTCTGCTCCTTGTCATATCGCCGTTAGCGTACTTGCAGCAAATTCACTTGTAATAAACTTTCAAATACGAAAACCTGTCAACCTGCTAACAATGGAAGAAATGGTTTATTCCCCGACCTACCATAATCGACTAGTTTCAACGTATTACATCATGTTTGTGCACCCCATAGGTTTTGCTTAATACAAATCAAAATTTTCTTAGATGACAGTATTTCGCTTATTACTGGTTCCATTATAAGCGGGTTTGACTGTATTCAACTTAAATTTTTAAACTTTACGTTTTTATACTAGATTGAACGTACTGATGCTGAAAATGTTTCTACATATTTGTAATTACTTCCGGATATCACCAAAAGTCAAATATTTAGAAGTGTTTTAAACGTAATTAAACATTTAGAAAGTTTATTAACTGATAAAGTCGGTTGAAAGACCATAATCCTCTGATTCATAATGTTTTTGTCAAGACATTAAAAATTTACAAGTAATCAACAAAATATTTCACAAATTCAAACGAAAATTTGGATAATGATAAGAGTTTAAAGCAACAGTAAGACATGCAATTTAAATTCTTCATTGAAATATTATTAAATCATTCTGCTGATAGATGAAGAAAAAAAAGGAATTCTTCTTCTAATCAATAATGTAAGCTCCTAATATGAAGCACAATAAGTACATTAAAACAGAACGGAATTTCCCAATGATTATACTAACCGATGCTCGGTAAACTAAAAATAAGTTTAAAATAAACTTAAGAGAATATTCATAAAAAGCAAAAAAAGTGACAGCACAATACAGGACTATTACACTAAGATAACATCCTTTCTCATCATAATATTTAAACTTGAACTCTCAGTGAAACCGTAACAATTATTCTATTATTGTTTAAGATTACGTAACAAAAATCTGTGAAATTCACACTTAAATTATTGTTAGTGAAACTCACACTTGACTTAATGCCATAATACCATAATTAATAACACTTATTAACTCATAATTGTTTTAATACCGTATCTAATTCTTTGAAATTGCAATTTCTTATAAGGTTAATGAACGAAGTTTTGAGTTTTTTGATCTTTCGTTAATGTTCAAAACATTACCAATTCGCCTTAGTGTAAATAAACGAAGAGAATGTCAACTACTTACCTATGGTTTAAGCATGGCTTCTTTAGATTCATCTGAAGTGGTCGAAGTGACTGCACGTATCAAACAAATAACACTTAATGCAACTTTTGTTAATAGAAAACACTGTTAAAAATCTTCACGTGAGTACTGAACGCTGAACACGGGCATATCTTTTGTTGCTGACATGCATCAATCTTTTTCGAGAGCTTAACCTAGATTTTTAGCGTCTGTGGTTGCCTTTTTTGGACAAAAAAAACTTACACACATTGTCCACTAGTTCTTCAGAGTTATGAAGGGAATGTAGATGTTATGATTAGGAAAATGAGATACTAGGTTCTAGGAATATGTGTACAAGGAACACAACACGATCACAAAATGTGGAAAATGTTGCAGGTTAATTGAGGTAACATAACAAACTGTAAAACAATTGCTACATTAGACACTTGGTTTCGTTGTTTTTATTGACAACTAACAATGTTGTACCACCGCCATCTCATGGTCATTTATGTGTTTCCAACGCCCTCTGTATGGTAGGTCAGATATGTTTGTTACTTTTGTTTAATATTGATCCAACAAACATTCTTACTACACGTAAGATTATTATTATGAAGTTAGAAGAAGACATTTATATTTTCAAAAATTCGAAGTAGTAACTTTAAAATAAACAACTACAAATTGAAATTGAAAAAGAAATTTGAAAAAGACAAAAATTCTTTGTCCAACGTCATCTCTTAAACCTAAAGATAAGTTTGTAAATTGTTTTAGAACGATATTGATCTAACAAAATGACAACTAACTGTTTATAACGCCATCTAATGAGTAGCACATGTTTATAACTAGCCAAGCAAAATACTAATAAAATAAATGTGTCACAAATAAATACGATTGCTATTTACTCGAAATGAAAATATTAACAACAACAAAAATCAAACTCATGTCGATATAAATTGGTATAATTCAATTTTTTTCTGTCAATTTGCCCAAGATTTCGACATTTCTTGGGCAAATTAATTTTTTGGGCATATAACCTAAAAACACAAAATTATTTTTTCAAAACTGGAGCATGTAACGCATCAATCACCCTCAGTTTCGTGTAAAAAAAGTAAGTACTGTATTTTAAAACGTGATATATGATTACTTTCTTTTCGATTTGTTTCTTTACACTTTGTTGCTCCTTCATAGCTATGTGGCTACTTCATTGATTTCATTTCACGTTTCTAAGGCAGAAACATTTATAGCACCAAATTGACCTACTTCCGTACATATAAATAAATATTGATACTTTTTCGGCAGGTTAATTCCCAATCAGGCAATTATAGCCGCTTAGGCAGATAGTCAAGGATGCGATCATCATGATCATGATTTGATATATTCGACTTTCTACGTTTCGTAAATTTATTAAATGCTTTGCTGAAAATGGATTTTGGGCGCCTACCGATTGCTTGGAACGTTCGGAAAGATGTTCTATATTAATAACGTCAACGCAACGTGTGCCTTTAGTTCTGACCGTTTCGAGGTAATCAAATTTCAGATGTCTAACAAGGAGTGTTTATAGTTGTAGAAATTATCGTTCGTCATCGTAAATTATATTCAAGTGAATAGCTTTGGTTTATGGTATGTTTATATGTTTCTAATTGCAATATAGCGTAAAAATTGTCAGAGTGTTTGATCAATATTGAAGAAAAACTGAGTTATACACTTGTGTTACTCAATAGATGGCGTTTTGAAACTGTTTCGAGAAAATACAAAACTTGGGTCCACCTGAGCAGCATAGTTGATAGTGCTTCGGCCTACCACGTATGCGGACGGCAGGGGGTGTTGAGTAAAGGTGAGGGGGAAGGCCTATGAGAAGAAGTGACGGTACGGCCGCATCCTGCCGACGATTGTGGCAGCACCGGCGTTTACCGAAATCGCGAGCATGACCGAATCATACGAAAATTACCGATGGTCGTAAACTACAAACTGCAACCGTTTTTATGTGGCGTTTGTGATCATGCAATGTAATTTCTTGCACTTTGTTATGTAAAGTATTGTGGCGTGTGACTCTTCGACTGTATTATTCATGTTGCTAGTGCAGTGCTATTGACTGTGATATATTGGCATAACTAAGCAGTGAAATAAAACATTGAATAGCTCTAATAGTGTTATGCGGTAACGAACAATTAGATTGACTAAATGCACTAACAATAAGTCTACACATGTGATAATAAGTTCTGTTCTTTGTTTTGTTACAATTTTAGTTGTAATGTTTTTTTTGTGAGAATAAATGTCTCTAACAAATATACTTAGCTTGTTGAATTATTTTTAATTGTTATGATTGAATTTGTTGGGATATAGATATATCCTATTTGATGATTGCATATCTTCGATTTTAGTTCTTCCTGCTGACATTTGGGGCGCTGCTTAATCCTAACAAACCGGTCAGAGTGGGGCATCTTATATGATCTGTGGCGGACGGGGTTCGAGTCCCCGGGGTGGGCACTCACAATTATTCATTAATTCACACCTATACAAAACCACACAATAAAAGCCATTTTTCAAATCAACAATCGCAAATATTCGCAACCCACAACATTCAACAGGCATGAAAAATGATTTTAAAAAAAACACTGTGGGTTTTCACCTTTGAGGTTATATATTTTCTGAAATTGTCAACTTTATTATACTTTCTTTGGTTTTAAATATACAAATTTAGAAGTTACACAAAAAAATTTCAAATGATGCGATTAATTTTAGTCTTCAAAATCAATAAATACAAATTAAAACAATTTAAAACTCAATAAAAACAATTCTCCTTGTTTACAATCATGATAGTCAATATAAAAACTCATAAAATTACAATAAATAAACCTAATTTACATAACAACCAATAAATAAACGCCTCTGCTCAACTACCGTCCTCTTGCACCTTGTTTTTTATTCTTGTAGGTTGTCATCAAAGAAGTTTTACCATTTTCTATTATGTTCCTGAGTTTCGTCTCCTAGTTGAGTCTTAAAACGACACGCTTTTTTAAGCGTTCTACTGTTGTAAATCTTGACTTAATGCAGTAATTTAGTGATATCTACTGTTGTAGACAACATCCGTATACGGGTAAGAAGAAGATGGTGAAGATGCAGACGTAGAAGGCGAATCACTGCGATCCAAGAAGTGTCCGTAGTGCGGAGGCGGTGGGACGACGTAGTGCGCCGCAGGCGGCTGATGTCTGGCTTCCTGCAGCTTCGCCAGCACGCTACTCATGCCGACCACCAGCAGCATGAACCCGATGAAACCATTATTCACCGAGACGATCGTGACGAGCAGGAGGAGCGTCATTGCGATGCCCAACTTGAAGAAGATCGCCGGCATTATGAATGCCATTCGTTTTACTGCGTGATGTACAAAAGTTCGTCCTAAACAAAAAAAACAATATAATATTCATATCACATAACACATTTAGACCATAGATTATAGATATATCTAGATAGGCAACACCCTGCGTAGAAATTGGTACGAGAATCAGCGCCAACTGGCTGTTTTTGTTGGTGTATGAACTAAAATGAATGGAGGGGATAAAACCGAGCTCTGTAAGTCGTTTTATTCCATAGAGGAATGAAGAGAGTTTTAAGCTTTATGGGGGATCTGGTTCACTGAACGACAAACTCCTACAAGGGGACGCTGCATTCACCTCCGTGTTTTTCGTGGTGACTTTGAATTATCAAATGTCATTTACCATATGATCTGTGCCACATTATCTATATAATCTATGTTCGTTACAGTACGCTATTACAGTATACGGTACCGCGTGCTATTTGCTCTAGTTCAGCAAATTATTAATGTTTTTGTTTTTGACAATTTTAACAATGCAATCCCGGTTTTTAATTCAATACTTTGAAACTCAATTATTTCATGAGATAGAAGTGCGTTGTCTCCGGCGGCCAACACGATCCAGACAATATCCTGCATAGATTTCTTCAAGCAGATCCATCAGCGGTTGCAGATCATGATTGGCAGTGATGTAACCAACAGCCAAGTCCAAACTGGTAGAAAATTGTACAGGCTGAGAAATATTGTCTTCCACATTCACCTGAAGTGCACCGCAATGATTACATTGAATTTCCCATTAAGGTATAAATAAACCTATGCATACCACATTGAATTCTAAATGTATTCATATATTCTTTTCAGATTTGCATACATACGCATCCCGAAAAAATATTAATAAAGGTGCAAAGTGATGAAAATATGTATATTGTTATATTTACTACTCTTCGTATTATGCATTATTTTTAAATAAAACTTTAGCAAGATTCATGTGTTTCGTCTGTACATTGGTTTTACAGTTTCAACATCGAAAAATATGAATCAAATGAATAGTAGGACTGTGGAGAAGAGATTTCGAAGCGACGATTGAAGCGCCCTCATCTGGGAGGCGGGCTTTTGTTAGCGAGTTAACATGGAGTTTGAGATTCTATTTAGATATTTTCTTGGTTTTATTCTACTCGAATTTCTAGCTTTCTCATGAACATAACCATGAAAGAACCAAAGTAAACCTATACACCTGAAAACCTTTATTTTCATAAGACCTGAAAAATATATGAATGAATTCAGAGTGTAGCAATGAGTCCTATATTTAATAGTGAAAAAGCACGTAGTTTAAAGCAAAGGCTATTAACATTATTAATACTCTGTTGTAAATCATAACCAAAGAAGCGAAATAACACCACACATGTTTTATAACCAACCTAATCAACAACGGAGAAGTTTCATTAGATAATTTGCATTGTTACAAGACGACACACAATATATATCGTGCACTACACAGTTTGCTCCGACACCAAAATGTATTAACATCAAACACCAAACGTTGCTGGCAATCCATAGTTGATCTGGTACATACATCACGTCGACAACTGCAAACAGCAGATAAGCGCGTTCCACGCCTAAATAGGTAATCTTCGTTTATATTCGGGACAGGTGGAGCATCTGGCGGGTGGTGTGTTGAATTAACAAAAAGTGGGGGGGACGTGTGTCACAACTCGCTATTTGAGTCCACACTGCCTGATTTAGACTAGAATTATTGAATTAAGTACATTTTGCCACTTGCTCATAGAGGGCATGACTTTTCGAACTCTCACAACATAGCACGCCCTCATGTCACGTTGGTTGCCATGTTAAAATCAATAGAATTTCGAGTTAGTTGCAAAAATTTTTAAAATTTCAACAAATTACTATAAATTAATCTTACAACTAGTCGATGATATATATTTTTAAAACGTAGCCAGGTATGCCATGTTGAAAAATGAGGCGTAATGTGGCATTCATGAGAAACACATGTTTGGCGAATCTTTCGACCATAATTCACAGCACGCCTAATTAAATTCGTATATATTTACGACCGCGCTCTGTATTTGGCCTGAATTCATCCGTAGTACATAAATTACTGTATCGAAGGAATTATTAAAAACGAGCGTCATATGGCCGCCAGCGGCATAATTTATTGTTACAACGATTAATAAACGATAGTGAAATTAGTCGATGATAATTTTCTACCAATTTATTCAGTTATTCATTGATATAAATGTCTTTGGCACAGAATAAACGTCGTTTAATTGGTTTGATTTCTATTCTTTATCTTTTTTATTAATTGTTTGTTTTAAATATGAATAATCTTAATTAAAAGGAAGTATTTTGAAAGTTTAAGATTAATATATCTTAAACTTCTTAAGAAAAAATGATTGCTATGTGGATTTCTATATATATATATATATATTTATCTCATTTAAGCTTAGACTCTTAGACACTTGGTAATATCTTTATTTTAGATCTTTATTTTTATTTTTTATAAAATGTATTAATTCAAACGCATCGTTAATTTATGAGCTTTGAAATCGTTTAATAATGTCGCAACCTTGCTTTCTTTTATGTTTTTTTTTATTATTTAAATTCAGTTTTAATGGAATAAAGATGGCTTATCTTCAAATATTTATTTTATACGTCTTTTATTAACCGATAACAAGTTAGCAGCGAGCCTTCCTTCAGAGAGAACCAGGTGTCCTGATTACTACGAGAAATGTAAAGCCTCACAATCGTGTTAGCCCTTGGGTGCTAGGACAACTTGCTTAATCAACAAGCTAAAGTCATTGACTTTGATGATAGTCACCAGCATGTTGAGTGAGAATCGAACAGGCGAACAGTGCAGTCGTCCATTTCCACTACATTCATACCTAAGAACGCTCTATTATCTGCATTTGAAGCTCTTATCCTGTAATTTGAAGCTCTTATCTGTATATTCTATGCTCTTATCATTTTTGCATTAATTAAACATTGGAATTTTACTTTAAGCGTTTAAGCTTGAGCAACACTGATTTAGGGCGGCTCTAGTGTCGTATGAATCGCCAAATCACCTCTGTACGGAGCTCGCTAACAGTCTTTCGATACTGGAGCATCCAATATATATAGATGATTCAGCTGATCCAGAAAATGTTATAGTATATGGGGGTCGATGTCGTTCTCGAGTTAGTTTATATCCACTTTCAAAATGCAATTTTAGACCAATTTTTATTAACTCAGATGGTTTCTCCGTGTTTTCTCAAACTATGAGCTCTATTGCTCATATAGTTTTCGAGATATTTTGATTTTAAGATATTGAAAATATTTTAACGGTTACCCCTTGATATATATTAATAATTTTCTAATCTATTTATTCTCAGGTACATCTCAAACTATACTATCGTATAAAGCGGAACGCGTTGATTCAGAAAATGTCATAATATATGGAGGTCGATTTTATTGTTCTTGAGATATTTAAAAAAATATCCACTTTTAAAGTGCAATTTTGGACTAATTTTTGATTAGCCTCAATCGGGATGAAACTAACGGAGTATTATCTAAGATGGTGTCTGCGTGTTTTCCCAAAATATAGGCTCAACAGCTCATATAGTTTCGGAGATATTTTGATTTTACAGATTTTGTAAATTTCTTAAAGGGTACCCCTTGACGAAATTTCAAGATATTGTCATCATTTTCTATCTATTTATTCTCAAATAGATCTCATACCATTCCATCTTATAGATCGGAACGCGCGTACATGACATTCGGGGATTGCAGGTTCAAGTCCTGTCGGAGGCATTCATCATTTTCTCTTTCTAATTCTTGCAATTCAGTCAAAGGCAGCTTCGCTGCAGACATATTTCATGGCAATATGATGGTAGTACTGCTTTCGAGAATGTAAACATCTCTTAACAAAATGTTCGCAGCCCAATTCCGACGATTCGCTCAAAATGATTAAAAAACCCAATTAATACACTTATTAATTACTTTCCAATAACTAATCTACATTTCTATATCTCAAATTAACGTAATTAAATATCAATTATTGATTTAACCGTAATTTCAATAAATTTTATTAATTTTGCAACGAAAAAGAACAAAAAAAACATATTTATCATATATTTTGTGGCCTATTAGCCACGTTAAAACACGAAAATCTTCAAATTTTACTGAAGTTACCAACTTTTCTCTATCACCACCCAATTATCGAATTAATTAACAACATTTTATTACATCTGTAATCGATATTAAATCAACACACAACTAGATAAACATCTGAGAAAGTTTAACTGCCACATTTTCTCCATTTTAGAAGCGTTAAACTACTAAAATTTATAAATTATGACACTAGCACACCGAAATTTCATAGTTTAACACATTTTATCACTTTTTTACGAGTTTAGACTATTGCAATGACCTAGAAATAAGTCCGAAAAGCTGTCACCACGATTATTGCAGTTAAAACTGTCAAGGAATTATGATTTAAGGCATGATTACATCGTCAACGACATGTAAAACGATCAAAATCATGGTGACATTATCATGGTTGGATAGGTTAATCGTTCTTGTGGTGTGAACACAGTTTCGATATTTCCAACGTAATTATACAAAACTTGCATGTGACGCACATTAACACGGCGCCGTTCGATTAATTCCGATCTGAATCATCAATCGTCAACGGTAAATCAAATTTTTTTTGGCAACGCCATTGCGTTCATGCGCAGCGATATTTCCTAATTATCACATGAAAAATATATCGAAAAAGGTTTGTAATTACGCGAATGGCTGCACTTCTTTAGTACTAAACAAATACGAGTATACTTATTGTTAGTCAAGAAATGCAGCCATGTTGAACGTAATTATCAAATTGTTGTGTGAATAGTATTAAAATAACTGGACATTTTGTGCGTCACAATTTTGTAATCTTTTTCAGTTCTTTGATTAATGATGTAAAATTCATGTTTAGTCTGATACAACTTATTAGATATTATAATATTCGTCTATTATTTGAATATTTACTTAGGCAGGTTCATATTTACGGTTTATTACTGTTTTTGTGATTTTTAGTGGTTTTAGGCATATTTTTGTGCCAGCTTGACGAGTTGAACTTTAAAGTCGTTTTTATTTAGTAATAGTTAATGAAATTATAATAAATTTGCTATTACTTGAAAGCTTTTTAAATTCTTTATTAAGTAGTGGTCATACTCATTAGAGTTTGGTATTAAAAATATTTTCCTCGGAAAGAGGCTGGGATGGCGAAATGACATATTCGGGGGCAAGAAGGGGGTCAGTGTTAGACATGGTGATAATGCAAGACTTGGGAAGGGATAGTATAAGGTGCGCGTTTCTTGAATCCGATGCCGAATAACCTTTTATGCAGGTTGACGGTGTACTCGCGTGACACAACTTCATTGATGGCAGATGTGCCTTTCTTTTTGCCACTTTGTTTGGCCATTATATATTATGTTTGTGGATGATTGAGGATTTTCATTAAAATTAGATCAACGTACCTTCTGCACACACAGCTTACACCTAGTGTGAAGGACTAAAGGTGAGAGAGGAGACGTTTGGATTTGCCGTGCTGTCAGTGATCCGCAAATGTTCTTTAAACCGCGTTTCGAATTTACGGCCGATTTGTCCAATGTATATTTTGTTGCAGTTCGAACATTTTATCTGATAAACACCGAAGTTGTGGATGTAATCGTTTTTTGATTTTAATTTGGTGTTGGTTAGAGTTTTGAGTGTGTTGGGGTTTTAAATAGCAGTTTTTAGTTGAAATTTCTTGAGGTTGAAATTTTGTGATGCTTTTTTTATGTATTGGGAGATATTGAGAGGTTCTCTCTTTACGGGAAAGAATAAGTTTTGGGTTCTTTCTCTGCAAAATTTGATATATCCACTTGTCTCGGTAGCCATTACTATTCGCGATATGTAAAATATTGTTAAATTCCGAGTCATAATTGGCTTTTGTTTGAGGTACCGAGATAGCCGATGAATCAAAGCATTAAATGCAGATAGCTTAGTGGACATGGTATGGATAGGTTGAGGTCAGAGACTTGAAGCTGTTATCAAATGAAGGACTGAAAATCATCCCCTCGAAGGGAAATAAAATCGGTAGCGGAGTAAGAAGTTTACCGGAGTCAAGCGGGATTGGCATGGTGCTACCGGTCTATAAGGGAGGAGACGGAACCCTAGTGAAGAATTACCGGGGAATCACCGTAATGGGAGTGATCTATAAATTGATAATGGTGATGGTAACGAAGCGGCTGAAAGCGCAAGTGGGCTCAAAAGGGTTACTGCCAGAAACCCAGGGAGGGTTCAGAAAGGGGCGGGGCAATTGGGATCAAATTGCTACGTTGACGCGAATGGTAGAACAAGTGATTGGGTGTAAGGAGTGAATGTATACGGTCTTTCTAGACCGATAAAAAATTCTCTCTAAATAAATAATTCTCTAAATAATTCTCTATTATTATTATGTCGAATACATATCACATTTCATATCACGCCAACGCCCGTAAAAAAACAATTCAAACATGTTTCCTCGAGCACAACTGATTGTGAATCCAGCGCAATTATCTTAAAAGTGTTGATGAGAAATCTAAGTTTTCAGATAATTATTTACTAAGAACGAAGCGAAAAGAAAGTCGACACCATCGGCGATTGTTTAGCACCCGAAAAAGCACGAAATCAAAACACGCACAATTCGTGCGTGTAATAAAGCCTAAAGTTTAGAAAATTGCATCAATTTGCTTCCACTAATCCCGTTTGGTGAAGGTGTCAAACAGTGAAACAAGAAAATTGTTAGCACGCCACGCCGTTGGGCAAAACAGTTTAAGACACTTTTCTACTGTCAACAATCAAACTAATTTATTTAATTTCTTTGAGTTTTATTCAATTTTCGATTTGTTGCGCTTAAAGGTGGTCAAATAATGCCCGAAACTGTTATAAAAATGGCCGAAAATTGTCAAAGCAATCAAATGTGTTTAAAACTTGAAGTAAAGTTCCCACAACTTTCATTGAAATTACTATATGTTAATATCGATTAATTAGGGATATAATTAGTAAGAAATTATATGTTAATCCAAGGAAAATCGACTAAAGAAAAGATTGAAATTGTTGTGGATCGAAGCCCAGATGCAATGTATGGATTATTTCTAAGTTTCGCAACTTAGAAAGGCAACCACTTGGCAAGGGAGTTAATACGAGTGTCGAAACTCTAACCCAACCAAAATCTACCAAGTTATGACCAAGACTGACTACATTTTTCCAAAAACCAAAACAAGTTCACAAAATTCCCGCTGTATACAAGTCTACACATGGGGATAGGAAGACGAACTACAATTCGTGTGCATCTGGCATCGATACATTAACTTGAAGAGTTTCCGGGGCTGTTTTCTTCGTTTTACTGTACTCTGTACAGTGGCGACCGTAATTAACCGCGGTAAAATAAAACCGTACCGCGTACTATTTTCCGGTCCAGAACATAATGCGTTCTGCCACTGGTTTTGCCCGAAGATCATTAACGTATCATCGCTTCCCTGTTTGCGCATCTGCGTAAACAGCCACCTTTATGATTTTTAAGTTAATTTCCCGTTTTAGTAGGTTTTTTTTGATTTTAGACTTCGTTCATTCATAATGAAAAGATTTAAGTCTTACAACTAAATGTAAGAAAGAATGAACCGGAAGTTTCTACAATAAAAAATAAAATAATTTAAGTCGTCTTACGCAAATTCAAACCATTCAATTTAATTTAAAACAATTTTGTCGTTTTTATCACAATTTATAACATTACTTCTTTTAATCCGAACAATTTATAATCGGAAATTCCAAGAGTAGGCTAAACGTTTCATTTTTAATGAACCAAACCACCTTAGGACGGTTTAACTTAAGCCGAAACTGGCAAAATTAAGAAAATATTCATATTTTAATTAGATTTACAAAGTGATTCATCATTCTACATGTTCTTTCACCAACTAACGCCTTTCTCACGACACTTTTTTCTAGATTCTTACCCAGTTATTTTAAAATATACAAGTCGGCTTTAAAAAAAAGCATAAAACGCTTACCTTGCTCGATAAAATTGCGTGCAATTTCTTCACCGGAAGTTGTATCCTGTACATCTTGAGCATTGGCACTCAATATCACACACGAGACGATCGTAATTAAAACCAAATTCTTCATCTTGGCGAAACTTTTCGTAAACTTTAAACGTGTTTTAAACTGTAGTTAAAAGTAGATTAAGTTTACACTGGCTGCACTAGTAGTTGTTTGTGCCTCTAGGGCGTTTGTTCGATATACTGATGTGATTTGGTTGGCATTGTTGGGTTTTTATAATTGTTGGGGACGAGTGTATTGATTATGGATGTAACTCACGTGCGTCGCGTCGCCTTCTTTTCGATGCCTAGTAGCCTGTTTTATGACGTACGATTTTGGAATTCTTTGCCAAGCCTGGCAAATGTGGCAAATGGTCGATTGGACAAAATCAAACGGTAATTCTGACATGTTGCGATCCCATTACATCGTCGTATTGTTTCATTTCTTGTCGGTGTCTTCTTTAAACGATTTGGTGCACTTGGAACAATTGAAATGAATTAACACTCACGTTTTATTTTAAAATTCAGCAAATGTGTAGTATCAAACACGTGGTCGGGAATACTTTGCCAAAAATGGACGAATTGGAACGGAAATGTTAAATTTTGATATTTTAGTTAACCTCACTTTTTGATACCAACCGTACCAACTCAACAAACGTCTATATGTCAAACGTCCTATGCAACCAACTACCCAAAAGTTAGTGTATAATGGGTTGCATATGTTATACGAATAGCTTTGTATAATATTAGGTTTATAATTGCAGATGGATGAAGTGAAAATGCAAAATAATACGTGAATTTGCTTTTTTAACTTACTGGAATTAATGTCATTATTATGTAACTTTGCAGTTTAATTATATGTACCCAAATTCAGTGAACTCTCATTGGTCGCACGATTTTGGAATTCTTTGCCAAGTCTGGCAAATGTGGCAAATGACCGATTGGACAAAATCAAACGGTAATTCTGACATGTTGCGATTCCATTACATCGTCGCATTGTTTCATTTCTTGTCGGTGTCTTCTTTAAACGATTTGGTACACTTGAAACAATTGAAATGAATGAACACTCACGTTTTAATTTAAAATTCAGCAATTGTAGTATCGTAGTATCAAACACGTGGTTGGGAATACTTTATCAAAAATGGACGAATTCGAACGGAAATGTTAAATTTTGATATTTTGAGTTAACCTCATTTTGTATAGTCTACCAACTGTACAAACGCCTACCAAAGCGACCAAATATTCCAAATCTAGCAGTGAATAATGGGTTGCATATGTTAGACGAATAGGCATGTGTAATTCATAGTCTATAATCGCAAACGTGCGACAAAACTATTTCGAAATTTTCAAATCAAAATTTTCAATAAAAAAGACTCCTGATTAAGATTTTTCACACTAAATATGAAGCTATTCAGATGAAACAAACATTAAAATGATCCCCAACTCAACTACTTTCTCGTAGTATCAAACTTATTTCAATTTCTTTACGATAAAACTCCTTTATACTGGTGTTACAATGAGCCGTTTTACGAAAGTTGGAATCTGAACTTCAAAAGGGTTTTTTCAGCCTTACTCGTCAATTAAACAATATGCCAGATATATCAATTTATTCCCCTTTCTATGTACTTACTTATAAATTTTCTGGAGCTATCCATAATACCTTGTTTTAAAACATATTTCATTAGGCCACTTGTACTCTTTGACTATATCATCTATGAGTAAATTGCTGTCAAATCTTTGAAAACTAGGCAACTCTATATAGATATAGCTCATATTTAGAATATCAAAAATGTTATAAAGCTTACGATGTTAAAATTTGCCCACTTTGTAATCAAAAAAACTTTCTCCAACACTTTAAATCTCTTACAATCAATTAGATTTCTATCATCTGTAATTAATTACATTCGCATTTATGATTTCAATTTCTTTTCGAATATATTACGATCTAAAAATGAGACTGGTTAGAATTATGTTTGAAATATGAGTTAGGTTTAAAAAATCGCCTCTAATTTTAAATGCGTTTATAATTCGTCGAAACAAGTGGTGAATGAAATCAATCTAAGCCGCTGTAGGTCGTTTGCTTAAGCATAAACTGCGTTTTAATACGTGAAATTGTAATCATTTTAATCGAAAAGTGAAGGTTAAAGAAAAGACGTCTATCCGGCGGCGGAATCATCGGTTTCAACGGCGGCTAATAGCATGCAAGCACACCGGTGCGGCCCAGTCCGGCGCACATGAATAACATTGATATTTCTAGTTCAACAGGTCAGTCTCAGTCTGAGCGAAATATGTACACATTGATAAAACGCTGTGAAGTAGGCGACGTGCATATTCAGCATTATGAAATGATTTCATACATTGGCGGCAGTGAAATTTTCTTGGAAACGCCAAGAATTTTTATGTTAGTTAAGTTATCTGATGATTTATAACCTTAAATTGTAGAAAACTTATTGATAGGCAACATAGATTACACATGTATGAATTTGTCCTATAGGCAACCCATCATTATTCACTTTTTGTCAGTAGCACGATTAACATTATGATAAATATTGAAAAAAAAATTAGATTTGATTTGGTTTTACTAATTTACTTCTGTGGAAACAATTTATTTTCTTTTGTTTATCATGTGTTACCAGCAAATCAATAAAATCATGAAAAGTAATTGTAGGCAATTCATTTTACACATGTCAATTCGTTGCTTTATCGAGAAAATGTGAAATTAAAACAGTTAAAAATTAGACTTGAAAGCTTAAAAATAGACTGTACTTTAAATAAAATATCAATTAACCTCTCAAGATCTACAAAAACGTAATAAATCAATAATAAATACAGTTTCGGTGTCTATCTTATTGGAAACGTGTTAATTAATTGTACATTAAAAACGTGTATAATGACACTTTCTTATTTTTCTCTTTTCAACTCATAAACATCGAAAAAACCATTAATATTTTAATAATCTCTCGTTGATATCATAAGACATAAAAAGGAGAAGGTAATTAAAAAGCTTCATAAAATGTATTTCGCCGAATATATGAGCGCGTTAAATTTATGTTGAATTTAATTAATATCTAGGCGTTGTTGGTAGATCCTAAAATGAAAAATAGATGATTTTAGTTTCAACTCTTTGTTAATTGAATTTAATAGTTAATAAAGCATTTCTCAAAGGGTGGCTTGCCGCGTTGTGAAGCTGGGTATTCGTTAGAGCACTGCAGTTAAGCAACGGCGGACGCAGCTACTTGTTCTCCCCATTCAACAAGCGTCCGCGACCTTCTGACTTCGCGGTAAAAACGTGAACGATGGTTGGGGGATTCGCTTGCAACGGCCCCCGAAAAAAAAAACCATAAGCACAAGAGTTCAGAGCAGTGCCATCAGTAGCGAGGACGGGTCGGACTGGGTGAAAGTTATACTAATTCCTTACAGAAAAAGGTTGATGAAAAGGGTTGTTGAAAAAATTTTCCAAAGCATTTTCAAAAGAAATTATAGCAAATAACACTAGGAAACTCTGCATATACATAAATGTAAAGCGTTGTTAAAGATGCAAAAAATAATTAACACCACAACAATCTCGTGCTTTCATAAATTTGCAAACTTTATTAGCTTTCGTTCCGATCTCATTCATGGCAAAAACATTCAGTTGCACGCCATTTGCAAGAAATACATTCATAAATTTCCACATAAACCTTTAATTTATTAATTAACTGTTTTTTAAATGGCAAGAAAGATTTTTGAAATAATGCCACCAATGAAGTAACCAACAACAACAAAAACACGGAAAAGAAAAAAATATAGCCAATTAACGACAGGAAATACTCCCAAATTGCATTCTCAATTTAACAACAACAAAATAAAGCAACAAAAAATTAACAGACAAGAAAAAAAACAAGTTTTGAGAATACTATATATGTCTGCCCTAGTTATAATTTCCCACAAGTACTTTACTATATATCATGTAGTTAATGACTATTAGTGCATAAGTAAGTTTTTAAGTCACTTAAGTCATATAACTACTTTTAGGTTTTGTCATAAGTAAGTTTGGACAATTCATAATTATGTGATTTAGGTGAATGACTTAAGTAATTCGGCTCGAGTAAGCTTACTTAGACATCATCTAAGTAATGTTACTAAAGTCACATTATTTACGTATCCTTACTTAAGTCACATTTACTAAATTTACCTACGTTTTTACGACGCAAGTAAAATTGACTCACATTACTTAAGTTATTTCCCTTAAATTGCTTATGTAACTTTTGTACAATGTAATGATTTTTATTTTTAAGACATTTTACAAATTTCCTCTAAGTCATATTACTTAACTGCTTTAAGTATATTTACTTAAGTCACCGTTTTTTAAGTAATTTTTCCCAATTCACCAACTTCAATCACTTAAAGTCATCATTGCGCTCGAGACTTGTTACATAAGCGCTCTGTGGGAACTCGAGACGTATGCAGCCGACCATTTAGAGCCTATGCTGATCGGGCGCCATGCGAGTACACACAGAACGTTACGCGGGAACGTTCGATTGCAAAGGATTATTACTTAAGCGTTTTTTTTCTCTTTCTTAATCGCTGTCAAGCCAATGTGATTTGCTTTACTTAAGTCATTTACCTTAAGTAATTTACTTATGTCACTTGGCATAACCAATTTCACTATCTCTCATATTGTTTCTCAGCATTTCTACTTAAGGCAAGTGCCTTAAGTCAAACAACTTAAGCCACTTTACTTAAGTAATATCACCTAACTTAAGCCACTTAACTTCAATCACTTAACTAAAGCAACCTTACTTAAGTAACTCCATCTAACTTAAGTCGCCCAACTTAAGACAATTAACTTAAATAATCCAACTTAAGTAAGTTTACTTAAGTAATATTAGTTAACTTAAGCCACTTGAATCACTTAATTAAACCACCTTACTTAAGTAACTTTACTTAACTTAGCTCACTCAACTTAAGACACCTACTTAAATAATGTGACTTAAGTAACTTTGCTTAAGGAATATTACTTAACATAAGCCACTCGACTTACATCACTTAACTTAATGTGACTTAGGTAGCTTTACGATAAGTTAACTTGGCTTAAGTGAAATTAACTAATTTAAGTCACACAACTTAAGTCACTTAACTTACAATAGATAAACAGACTTTATGTACGTTACCCACCTTAAGTCACTTGTGCGCATAAATAATTTGTACATGTGTAGCACTAGTTTTAACGACATACTTTGTGCAACTATCGGAGAAATAATTGCGAGGTAATACAGTTGTAGGCTTTAAAAGTAACAAAAATAATTCGCAAATCTCTAATGTTTTTGGTTCTGATAACCGTGATTGATGTAGAAAATATGCTCCTCCTCCTGCCGATTGAAGACGTAGTTGCGCACCAACGAGAAGAGCGCCGACGAAAAGGCGAACTGATTGATCATCGCGACGAACATGACCATCATCTTCAGCGGGGGAATCAGCCAGGGCATAACGCCAGCCATGAGCAACGCAGGCGCAAGCAGATACGGCAGGAAATCCATCATTTTCTTCTTCATACCTCGATTCTTATCTTTTCCTAGTCCTTGTTGATGTTCCTGTAACATTGTTGATGGCATCGCAGTGGCATTTACTTGTTTAACTTGCGTATTACGATATTCAACACTTGGAACAACACTTGGACTTCCTTTATCGTTGAGATATTTACTGATAAACCGTCGAAGGATGTTTAGATTGTGATTCTGGGTGATTTTCTCGTCGAGTTCCTCGTAGAAAATGTCCTTCATGCACGTAATTGTTTGGTTATCTTCGATGCAATCCCAGAGTCTTCTTGTTAGAGGTTCCTCCCGCTTTTTAGAGGTTTTATAAAGGTCATCACCATTGTCTATTAAGTTTTCCTCTTCGTTATCGATGAGATTTTCTTCGTTACCGTAGGTTTGTTTTATGTCATCGTGGATTTCTTTTAGGTTATGATAGTTTTCCTCTTGGGAGTTATACAACTCTGTGCTGTCGTCATTTGGGTTGCCTGAGCTATCCACGAGGTGGCTACCAGCGCCATCTGTAGTTGGAGTGAGGGCGATGAGAAGAAAACACGTGGTGAAGATAAACGCGTGCGACCAACGTGTTCGAAGCATTCTGACCGACTGACGACGACATCAACAGCGACGGCGTTGATTCCCCCAGTTCGTACATCTTCCACTTCTTCTAGGTTTCGCGCATGGTTGAAGATTCTCGCGCAGAATGAATGCTTGGCTAGCAATTGGTGCGATAGTTTGGCTCAGCAGACTTTGGCCCAGTTTAGCGATGACGTCGTAGCGGTCAGTCCAAGTTTGACCATTCTGGACATAACTGAACTTACACACTGTAATAAATTCATTAAAAGCTGATATTCGCAATCGACTTTCGGTCTTTTCATGCTTCATTTCGTACATCGTTATTTTGCGTCGTTCTCCAATCACTTAAGCTTAAGTCATATTACTTAAGTCACTTGACTTTCTGACAGTTTCTTTTTGTTCAATATAGTGTATGACTTTTTTTTTCTATTTTAGTCTCACTTGTCATTACTAAGCCGTTTTACAAGTCTTTATTACTTAAAGCACAAACTACGTAATTTTAGTGAGTCTATGTTATTCATATATTTAAATACATACATAAGATACTTGTGAGATTGTACTTAAGTCACATTACTTAACTTAAGTCACTTCGCTGTTGGAATTTGACTTGACTATTTTGTTATACGAGCTAATAATTTTAAATAAATTCTATATAATGCTATATAAATTCTATATAAAAAAACTCGACTCAAATAAGGCGTGGCCTCGGTACATTTACTAGACGGCCGCCATTTTGTTTGGTACCATTTCGGCGTGGCCTCGTCTTATTTTACTGTTTTTCAAAACAGGAAGCATATTAACCATTTCTAGAAGACTTTTCAATGTCAACCTTTGCGAAATTAACTCTTTAAAGTATTAAACATGGCCATAACCTTAAAAAAATACAGCACAATTTGACACACGTCATTTAAAACCTCCCGAAACGTCATAAATCAAATTATACAAGCAAAGATAAACAAAAACTGTCTAAACGTGAAACCAAGAATTATAATTTCAGAAAAATACTCATCAGTATATTCTCATAAACATGAACTTTTAATAGCATTCTCGTGAACATTCAAAAATAAAGGAACCCTTGGATAAAATGGGTAAAAACAAGAAACGTTTACGTTTTACGCTCCACAAACCTCAACATGCCCAAGAAGCAGTTCGCAAAGCACGAAAAAGGATTGTAATCGCCATCAAAATCGCTGAAATTGTACGTAATATTTTCATTTTGTATTCTTTCCAGCCCTTGAATTCATCCATAGTGTCCAGAAATTTCTAAACCTTAAAGAAACCTTCCTATAGATTATACATTCAAAATATGACTTAACCTATCTTTCTAACTTTGTTTTTCCGTAGATTATGGGCATCCTGACAATGGGTATCATTCTATTGCATACACGTAAATACATCTTTGTCTTTGGTATGATGCTGGCATTGACGAACTTCATCGTGAATCTCACCATACTGTCAATGGCATGCGCGGCTGATTTCTCACGTTATCTCGATGTGTGCTGTATAATAATGCTGATGGTTTACTACTTTGCGACTTTTTGCATTTGGCTTTGTTGGTACATCATACGTGACCATCGACGGTTTGTTTTGATACTAATCTTTTTGGATGTTATCGCCTTTATCCTGCTTCTGATTGATTTTTTGGTGCACTATACAATCATGGAGAAGAAATCGGAAAAGAGGAAGGACATGAATAATTAGCGCAGTAACGTCATGAAAGGACCACTAAAACTGTTTTGCTAAATTTTGATAAATTCGTGCTTGTAATGTTGTTTGCATATTTATATTAAATTATTTGTTAAAATATTCAAAATTAAGATTGTTTTTGTGCATGAATGTACCTTTTAGGAAGCTATTGTGATCGTCCCAGAGGTTTTTTTGTAGCCAAGCTTTTTTGTTCCAGGAGAGTTTTTGACGTTTACGTTTTTTTTTATTCAAATAATAAATAGTATATACATAAAATATATAATATATAATAATATGTTAATATGCACCGTTCAAACGGAACTAGCTGTTGTGGCATATCAGATGGTCAGTTTGCGTTGTCTTAGATTGTGTAACCCGTTGTTTCTGTTTGTGCGTACTCGCATTTTTACTGCGCTCAGCATGAGCCAAAGCGTCGAAGATCGAAGCAATATTTGGCCTTCCGGTCATGTCTGTACAAGTCCATTATTTTGTAGAATTAGTCTAGGTTAAAATATGGTATTTCCCATCGTAGCATGTTGTAAACTCT
>JAODAC010007546.1:0-28969 GCA_027575185.1 Mimaenictus wilsoni
TTAAAATAGATTTGTCTGAATCAGCATAAAAGAAAACATATTTGAATAGAAATTATTATTTTCCCACAGATATTACAATGCATCTGGAAGAAGTTTATCGCAGCACAGAAGGAATGGTAAAAATGTACCGAATTTGTATTTCATTCTTTGCGCAATATTGTCCTTGTCGAAAGTCGCGCACCCCAGCAATATCCGACAGACGTACAGATATAAATTGCGTGGAGTAGCGCGCATTGTCATGTAAACGCATGGCATGGGCGTCGGCCTTGTCTTGCTGGCATAACGCTCCCTGCTCTTCGCACAACCTTACGCCATTATTTTGATAGCCTTCGACGAAAAAAGACACTTCGCTGTATCTGACGGCATAAATCAGGTTGTGTTTATTTTGTTTATCAGTGCGTGAGATAATGTTTGTGTACTCTGAAACACGTCATACTTCTTCCCCACAGCGAGGACTGCGGAATGAGGAAAAGTGCCTGCGTGAAATTAGAAGCTAATTAAGAAAACTCTCCTACGCGGCGCTCACAATCGATAAGTCCATTGTCGGTTAATCTCATTGTGTCAGGCACACACTAGATGAGTTTTCGCCCCCTCTGAAAACGCTGGCGGCCTCAAAGAGTAATATGTACGATGGCTTTCTTCAGAACGAGCGTATAGTCTTGCTATAGCTTCGTCTTTGACCTTCGGCGGTTATTTTGCCCAAGATTTCCAAGGCTGGCCGAAATTGCTTTCGGATAGAAGCATCCGGAGGAGGCTAAGAAACCGAAAACTCCAGCTCAGAACCACCGACGAGGGGCAAGACACCGGTGGCGAAAGTTAAGTGGCTGGAGATAGAATATCTGAGGGCAGCAATGGCAGCGACAAATCGGAAGAAAAACCGACGGCTCGGCCGAGCGGAGGAGAAAGAAAATTGACAATTAACAAAACGAGAGCGGAAAGCCGGGTGGACCGTGATGAACGTGGAAGTCGGAAGACAGATCACCGACGGAATGCTGGGAATGTGTATGCAGGCCACATATGCAGGAATGGGGTGGCTTTTTGTATTTGTGTATATGTGCGACTGGAGCGAATATTCAGGCGTGAAAAGGCACGAGAAATGTTTTATATCCTTAGGTGCTATATTTCGCTTTGTGTATGTGGGCGTCTGTGTGTGCACACTTTCCGAGGATTGCGGAGGCGGCGGCATCGATACGGAGACGCCTGGACGTGTGACGGGAATGTGTAATGCGTGTAACTAGCGCGAGAAGCCCGCATAACGTGTGAATACGGTTCGTTAGAATACTTCGTGGTGGCTGGTGGGGTATTTGACGAAGGATTGTGCAAGATATTCTGCGAACGATGGATATTTACACAGATATCTAACGGCATCAATATTAAACTATCCTGAATATTGTATGTGCTGCAGAATTACCATACCATGCGCATTTTCTTTTTGCCTTCCTTTGAAGTGAGATTATTTAACGTTCTTTTGGGGTGGGATTGAAGAATAATTAAAATTCATTCATATCATATTTTACTTATGTTTACTTAGTTTACGAATGGATAAGGAGTTGTTTTCTGAAGGTCCTTGCATATTTATAAGACTAGGTACTCGATTGTCCCTAGGTTTGGTGGAGGTAATCAACTGGGTTTTTGATATTGTAATCTCACAGTTCAGTTTTTACACCACACGGATAAGGGGAAGTCCAAGGAATCAGCAAGACCCTGACCGTCGCTGAAGGATTAGAGCAGGGTGATAGTCTCAGCCCCACTCTGTTCAATTTCATTATAGACGAAATAATACGAGAAGTGAAGTCACTGGATTTAGGTGACATGGGCTGGAGGAAAAAGTATGGTTTGCTACACCGATAATGTGGCACGGATGGCCGAATCGGAACAGGGCTTCAAGAACAATGACGCAGATTCACAATAGCAACAAAAATACAACATTTAATATCCGCAGGAAAGACCAAAGCTTCATTTAAGTCCTTAATATATATTTTGAATTCTCTTTCACTTCCCTTAACCACAATCCTCTAAAAGAAAATGGTCTATGGGTAACTGGTATTCACAGTTGAATCTGGGAAGAACGATGGCCAGTATAGAATCCACACAAATCATGCTTTACTATATCCAGGATGGAGGAGGTACAAATAAATCAGTATTGTCTTTCTCTTTGGATAGTGGGACCAAATGGGTCTATTATACAAGGGAGAATTAAGGATGTAGGGAAGAGATGAAGGGAGGGTAAAGCACATACATGTTGGAATCACAGACATTCCTCTGCAATTTCCTATAACCACAATCAACTATAGCTAAAGGTATATGGGTAACCGGCATTCACAATTCAATCTGGTAAGAATGTAGACCAGTAAAGAACCTATGCAGCCCATGATTTATTATGTCCAGGATTGTGTAGGTACGAAAAAATACAATATTGTCTTTCTCTTCCTTTGCCTATGTTGGCATTATTTTCACTGGATGTTAGTATTCGTCCAGCTCCCTCCTGATATTTTTTGAGCCATTTCTTATATGTTAACGTAAGAAAATTACCCGGACTTTGCAACTTTTTCAAATATACGTTTAATTAAGCAATCTGAGCGTGTGATAGCTTATGGCATGTTAAACATTTATTCTGGAAACAGGTACGTTGGCCCATAAAGGTTCGTCTCTAATGAATTGTATTAAAGTTAAGCTCAGTAAAAGTATTAGAATTTAGGATATCATATCCTTGATATTGAGTTTAATGGTACCGTTCTAACATTCTAGATGTACAAAAATTGTTACCAATTATAAGTAGTAGCATTTAAATCGATCTTGGAATAAAACATCGATACCAGTGATGCCCAGATAAACTCTCGAATTCTGCACAGAATTGAAGCTAGGCTACTACCTTCAAAAATATACTCCATCTCTCATACCAATTTTAGAGGGATACACACTTGTTCAAGACTATTTGTTAGACTCAGAATTCAGCTAGATTTGTTCAATGACTGAAGCAGGGATGATCTAACTTTGTATAGCTGTGCCACCCTTTTTAAAACACTATTTTGACGGCATCCGTGTTTAAATTTTGCTTCTTTGATAAGGTTATTTTATAATATATATAGTAATGTTCGAAGAGGGACTCTCCATAAATTCTCGCGCCACCTCTGAGACTAGCCCGCGGCTCCCTAGCAGACTAGGAGAATCCTAAATGCTAATTGAGTTGAATATATTTCTATACCTTATATAATTATATATTTTATCAAGACTGAGTTGGAACAAGACAACAATCTCAAATTCAAAGCATAGCTCCTTTTTTTTGTTTGTAATATGGGCTGGCTATCGTAAAAAGGCAGCTTTTATTGGCATGAACATCTGAATAATACATCATCATCGGTGGCGTGGGTGACATCCAATATTTTAAGTCCCCCGCTTTGACGATTTCACAGTCGGCGCGCCGCGTGGTTTATTCCGGGCGGCATTGGTGTATTTTTGATCACATGACAAGGGGATGCCAGGATAGAGTAGGTTGTAGGTTAGGTACAACACAACCGGCGACCGAAAACGTTTACGTTCCGTACACCGTTTGCCAAACCCTCCTATACCACCTTTACCCAGGGCTTCCCTTTATCCATTTCCCTTCAGTTCACAAACACCACCAGCTCAACCGACCACCAACAACCCAACAGCGTACACCGGCAGTGCTGATCTTGTGATGTGGTGAGCGAGGTTTCGCCGCCACCAATGTGCCATCATTTCGCGAATTCGAGCACATTCGTACAAGCCCTCCATGCTTTGAGTCCGCCCGACGTTCAACGGCGTGCAAACACCAAAAACCACTAGCAAAACTGGCGCGGAATTACTTAATGCGATAGTCGCACACACTATCCGATTGCAGCTTCATTTTTTTCGTTGTTGAAAAACGCTTGCTTCTGTGGTGAATTACATAGATTACCAGGACGCACGCAAAAATTAAACGTAACGAATTACGGCACGATATTTCACAAAACCTGTGCGCCTGTGCAGCGTGCTTCGTCGCGGGGTTATAAATGCGACACAATAAGCGCACTTTCATGCAAATTTTTCGAGTCGTTTGCGCTCGACGTTCGGGTTTCGGCTGCAATTCGTTGCGCGCGACTAGGTTGCAAGACGCGGGGAAATATTACCCGGCTTTGGCGGTGGCGGCGTGTGCACGACGCAAATCGACTATCGCCGGCTTTGCATTCGCAATAAAACGCAGACGAAGTAAATGAAATTTTTATTACGTGGCGGTGCGCACAACCGCACCAACGGCGCTCACCATCCACCGTCTCCGCACGACGCACGCAATTTTACCATGATAACACTATATGTTGGATAATTTATACCAATATTTACATTCTACGACTCCAACAAATTGAATAACACCGAATTATGCATTGCTCATATAGTGCATTTGCTTTTTAAATGATCCTATTAATTATTTATACTTCTTTTCTATTCTATTCTATATATGTGGAACTATCCGAGAGCCACTGGAATCTTTTTCTTTGGAGGTTTCTTTTGGTTTTTCCCTCCAAAACAATGTGAAGCCCTTATTTGATATTACTTTATTTAATAGTATCATTCGATGCAATCCTGATAAATTCGTATTCTTTCACAAATTAGGACATTTAATTCAGATAAATATATTTCAAAATATTGATTGGAACTGAACTATTATTAGTATTACTCGGCGGAAAGACCTTATAGCCAATAAAATATATTTATTATTATTATTATTAGTATTAACTGATTAAGCCAATTTTAAAACAACTATTTTATATAAAATTGAAAAAATATACACACCTACTGTGACTTATTAATTATTAAAAAAAATGGAATTACCGATTAAAACAATGTATTTGTTAGGTATATTTGCTATTTTCATACGGAGGTTAGAGTGAGAGTAAATATAGAATATCTCTAAAGTAAATTATGAATAATGTTGGCCTACTATAAAAAGCCAAATATGAAACTGTTTTTATTTGAGAATCACATATGTTAGTTTAGATTCTAATGTGAATATTTCAAGAAATTTAGTATATTTACTATTCGCACACATTTCTGCAACCGGTGTCGGTTAATAATGTTCCAAATGGGACAGCAGCTCCTACGCATTGATGATTATTTCTTAAAATTCTCGTGTGCCACCTACAAAAAGTAGCACATATGTTATTATTCCGCTAATGCGATAAAGCATACACCCTCCTGATATAGAAAATCAATGACATGGAATTATTCAATAGTAGATGTACAATTTATATATGTTTCTTTTAATATTTATTGAAGTGATAACTTATTGGAGAATAAACCACTTGGTTACGTAATGCCTAACGGAGGTAAAGACGTCTGCCTGTCTCACTTTCTATGCGTGTCAGTCGTATTTCCGTCAAACGCTTCGCTTATTATAGGCTGTCCAACATAAAGTAAAACCTGAAGAGGATATGGAATGGAAAGATGATTTGCTCTTCATGGTATGTAACATATAGGGATGTCAAAGAAAGTATCGGTATCGAAAAGTATCGACACGTGGTATCGATACTTTAATTTTCGATATTTATCAATAGTTTCGAATTAGTCATTTTCGATATCTTTTGTCATGCCCCTACACTGAGGCCATCTGTTAATCACAATCACCAATTATTATCGTAATCGTACTCTGAGCGACCGATTCGTCGTGCAGCGTTGGTTATTTTGAAAATATGGAAACTCAATCATTAAATTCTTTATACCATGCAATAATATCATCAAATCGACAAATTATAAATCGATCAATCCATTTGTAATGAAATCAGTCGATGCTTACTGCTGAGGTATCGATACTTTTAAAATTCCATTTATTCTAAAATTATTATTAATTATTTCACATAAATCCATCTCAATATTACGGAATGGAATTTTCCACTATTTCTTGATATTAATCGAACAAAAAACAAGAAGAAATGTAATCGAATAACGAGCATTTTTAAATCAACATAGGTAGGCATTTAAAATGCGTTTGCGCCTATTTTGTTTAGACTAACAATAAGATAACGATCTTCTTACTTAAGCGGCTTTAGCTACAACCAATTCGTTATAGTTAACAAATTGGTCGGGTAACATAGATGTGTGAGAATTATTTCCGTTTTCATTAGTTGTTACAATGACATTTATCAAGGAAAAACAACCAGAAAAAATATAATCTTATAACGAACTTTTTAAAAATTGTGTGCGAAAGCATGTGTGATCCTTTTGACATTTAATACGATTGAACACATTTTTATTGATGAAATGCCGAGAATGAATGAATGTGTAAAATCCGTTAAACGCACTGCACGAGATAATCTTTAAACATTTGCAAATTAATACCCAAACTATGCTTTTTATGCTATAATCCAAAATAGTTTATTACTCATTCGCAAAAATATTAATTATGAAGAAAGTTACATTCCATATACTTTCCTATTTCATCAATTCGTCGCAATCAAAGTATTAAAAGTTGATAAATTACAAGTTTCGATGCTTCGAAATCGATTACTTAACTTACTCAATCAGTAATTTTACAATCATTAATTTTATTACTTAGGACTTATCAGGGACGATAATATACTGAAAGATTACAGTTACGAGTAAAAATAATTTGAAAATACATTAACAGATGGCGCCAATGTGTATTTTCGATACCAATAAATATCGATACTTTTCTTCGATTCCTGGGGTATCGTCAGTATCGAAGTTTCAAAAGTATCGTTACCAAAAAGTATCGATACTTCGAGAAAAGTTGACATCCCTAGTAACATATATGTTACTAATGCAGCGGTTTCCAACCTTTATTGATCGCATCCGACTATGCAATTTTAATATTTCTCGCGATCGCTCTCATTAAAAAGAGACAAATATGTTTATGACCACACGGCTTATTAAAACTATTGTAAATATATTTTTATTGTTTAATCATTATTTTCATATAAAGTTATATCAGTAATCAGAGAGAATAGGCATAGAGGATGAGAAATATGATATACACGTTTTGGAATATCAATTATAATTGTCTTCATGCAGTAAGGACCTTCGAAGGAATCCTTTGATATTAATAAATAAAAAAACATTAAGTTTATTGTTTTATTATAATTCATGGAAATTGTATATTTTCTACTATACGAGTGTTTAACGTAACCTAGACAAGACAAAACGTTAAATTAAAAAGATCAAAGGTAAAAAATAGCTTATCTATCAAGTTGCAACAATACATACATTTGAAAAACGGAAAGGTTAGAATCGGAATGTTAGTTTCTGAGCTAAACGCCGCCTAAATTCTACTGGGATACAACAACTTACTCCGCGCATAAAAGTTTCACTTCAAAAATATTTGCTAGAACTGACCATTTCTCACCAATCATTGATTGGATCATGTGAAATCCATTATAATCGATTACGATACTCTTCTCTTTAATCTAGCAAATATATGAAAGAGAATAAATACATAGTTCGGTACAATTTGATTTTGATACACTGGTCCGTATACATGTTTTTTTTAATTTTTCAGTCATTGTCACGGGCAGCTGATTTTTTGCACCATTGCCCGCCCTTATGCCGGCCGCGCCCCGCACTTTAGAACGCGCTATGATCTATACAATGTTAGAGAACTATGTTTTAAATCCTCTCATATGCTTCAAGCAAACATAACTTCATTAGTCCAATATTTTTTGAACAGCAATGCAACAGCATATTCTCTGAAAAGAGTGTTATATTTTGTAAATCTGATATTACTAATCCTCCAGGCCAAAACAGAACAACTACCCCAAATGACCTCCAAAATTAATCATCTTTCAATCTTTATACTTCACGCTAAATTTTGATGACTATCCCACCATCCAGCCAAGTAACCCACAAAATAAAACACTCCACACCACCCATTATGTCAAACTCTGCTCGTGACGTTAATAGCATGAGTTTTATAGTTTTTGATTACAATCCAGCATGAATTGTTACAGAAATCGCTTAAATTGTAAAACGCACTGCTCTCGGGTATACGACAGTGCAGTGCACGCATAACAAGCGTTTAATTGAAATTATCACTTTACCACCATCATGGTCACAACACCATCGACTGCATGATTGAAGCGCATTTAACGCACATGCGATTTTCGCCGGCTCAACAACATCGTTATAATTTTCCCATCACCCGAAAATGACTCGCGCGTAATGGTTCCACTAGCGCAGCTACTACGATCGCATTGATTCACCAGTGAATTAATCACTTTGCGTTCGCTCGTGCTTTTTTGCAGTTCTAGGAAACGCAAAATAGGCGCGCCCGATGATGAAGTAAACGGCTCTATATTTTTTAATTAAAGCGCGAGTGATAATCACTCATGGGGAAAATTCGCTGCTCTAGTTTGCCCTAACGCGCGAGTAATTGAATACAAATTGCAAAGTTTACTATATTAGCTCGTGCGGTGGGGTAATTGAATTTTTCTGACAAGCGCAAAGTCGCGGGGGCAGCGCCGGCGTCGATGGCGGCGGCGATGCTTTGTGCGAATGGGTTGCGGCCGCGCCAATATCGAGTCGACGCCGGCAATTAATTATTGGTACTTTGCGTACCATGATTTTCGTACCGATATTAAGTTGATCTTAATGGTTCTACTTCACTGGGACTTGATTTGAATCGAATTATTGCAGTGATTGCTAGTCGTTTCCTTTTTTTCTTTCACGGGCAGAAATTTCTCATTATTTCCGTGGTTATTTCTTTTATACGTCAGTTGTGAAAACATTTTCTTTTGAAGGTAATTTAAGCTAGTTGATTTTGAAAGAAAATTAAAGTTTATACAAATTTGTATTGAAGTTTTCATATAAATGATTTACCCATATTTTACCCATATATTAGGTTATATTCAAAAATTTCACTTTATATCCGCGTTAGGCATATACCATGATACCGCAGGTCAATGTACGACACATGTACATATTTCTTTAAATAAGTGTAAATCGTATGTTTAGTATGGCCGGTTCTGAGAAGGTTCATATCCACTCATATCCAAACTGTATAAAGTCAGACAAAATGAATTTTAAACAATGACATTATTCCGTTGTCATTTATTACTTTGCATCGATTTAAAAATAGAATAAATGTTTTTCTGATATCCCAATTCATTCTAAGAGAACCTTATTTCCACAAAACTTATGATCTCCAAACTTCGAATCGAATTGAACAATATGTCACTTTGAAAAATTGCATTCCATGTGAATCTGCTTATAGTTATCCCATAAAAAGTAAATATTCGGAAGTTATCAAATCTGACACTTTAATCCACTATGTTATTCTACAATTGCAGTGCCATAAATTGGACGCTGATACAAATCGGAAAATGGAAATAACATGCTTAAAATTCAATGCATTTCTTGGCATCTAGTTTCGAAAAATAAAAATACACTCCAGCAGTCGCCCGCGCCCCGTGCGTCAGCCGCAAACATTTTCCAATAACATCGAAGAGCGAACACATTGTCATTGCAACTGTTGTGTTTTCCGCTTTTCCAAGCACGCGGAATCCGACAAATCCGCTAAATCCTTAACTCGACAGCGCGCGGGATCGCTGTGGGGACTTTTGGCTGAGGCGCCGGTGTCGAATGGGGCTCACAAGGACAAGCGGACAGCATAATAGCTTAATAATAAATAGCATAATAGAGGACAAGCGCTCAGCATAATACACTCGTCTATCCTTTTTATTATGCATCGAACTTTTCCAGCCTGCCCCGCCCGAGGGAGCGACCTACCTTAAATTTACTCGCAAACTTAATAACTAATAGTTTTATTTTATCGAAATTGTGCGCATTGTCTGCAAAGTTTCGCCGGGTGGTTAGTTCGGTTAAATGAGGAGGAAAGTTTGACAGTATCCGGCAATACGCTGGAATGAGTTGGCGAAAAAATAGCTATTTTTCATGCAGACTTTTCGGCTCGTTTTCCGCAGATGAGGCGCACAACTGGCACCTTCAACGCCAGAAAAATTGTTTTGATCGCCCTAATAGGTTTTCTTCTTCGTTTTTTCGCACTGGAGTGTGTTTTTTTCAGCGTGTAGGTAATAAAATATAGGACATTCTGACACATTTTACCGATGAACGCTAACTGATGCCTGAACGGATGAATAAAGTTTTTGGTTATGTCATATGCGAAACGAAGTTTCCCAACGTGGAAAATTTATTTCAATGGATATTTTATGTTCTTCGCTTATTATTGCCGTCCTGATCGTTATATTTTATTACATATTTATGCATAATTCATGTTGAATGGAGTAGTAAAACCCACTTATGGTTAATCGATTGTTATTTTAATCCATAATTTATTACAATTAGGTTTAATAATAGTTAATTGAACCTATAATCCTCCAGTTTCGTATACTAATATACACATATAAACCGAATTAAATATAAACCAAACTAATCGATCGTGCACATCATTTTTATTTACCGATCATCCACATCTGGGATCGTTAGCTCTATTGAATTCATTTTCAATGTAATTAGTCATATTAGACACTAATTACTATTGAATAAAAGAAAAATCCATTTTGACTTCCAACATGTCCAGCTTCTCAGAGATTTCCCGATTTGATCTGATCCTAAATTCCCCATTTGTGCATTCTATTAAGACGTGCAAAAGAAAAGGGATTGTTTAATGAGTCATAGTTTAAAGGAATTGCCGAAGATTTTATTTATTATTGAATTTTACTGCAGATATATATTCAATCTAAGTTTAATATCTTATTCTAAGCTAGGATAACATGCAATTAGCAAAGGCTTTCATTTGCGGTTCACCATCCGTTTATAAATATCATTTATTATCTTTGTTCTTTATTATCTTTTTTAAGTATTGACAAATTAAACCATATTCGATTCACATACTTATTTAACGCATACATTAAGGCAGAGAATTCCAAACTTTTTAAAGGAGCGTCTCCCTGTAGTAAGCAACCTTTATTGGCACATTATTCCGTCATTATTAGTCATTACATCCGAATACATTTAATCAGGAGACTGTGGACAGGAACCACCAGGAAAGCTATTATTATTTAATGTTTCGTTGTTAAGGTGGATTATATATTGTCTTATTTTGAAATTGTGGCTGCAATCCATTGCCGTACAAACAATATTAAGATCAACAAACTCCAATCACCATCCGCATCTACAAACCTTAATCAGCACGTAATCAACATCTGCCGAGACTAAACATCGAGAATGCTGACACGTTAAAATCGGCACGGCGTGTTCCGCTGAGACGAACTAAAGAAATGGTCGCGTCAGCATTTTCAACTGCTATATATAATCGACATTTCGTCGCCATCTTCACAAAAAGTTTCCTCCCGCCTTCAGTGGTGTTCTAAGGAGAGCTATGAGTTACTGATACCGGTTTCAAAACTAGCAACGTGAAATTAAGAGAAATGCTTGGCATCAGCGACCCATGGCTTCAGGCATAAGAAGTTCACAATCATCTAAAAAGACCCACGTCTGACACCGCAACTCACTATCTAGCCGAACTAAGTGATAACTTGGCGTTCCTCTCCATATTTGGGGTGGAAAATTAAAATGGGAGAAGATTCATATTTGAAATATTTACGAGAGAAGAAATGTATGACATTGGCCTTTGGCCAGAATTCCCACTAATAAGACAAAAAAAACACTATCTTCAGTCAGTCAAACCTGGACTCCGGCCACGGCAGCCGTCATCACCTGCAGCACCACCTTCTGCAGGCAGCCATTTTCACCAACCATCGGAAGTCAGTCAAACCTGGACTCCGGCCACGGTAGCCGTCATCACCTGCGACACCATCTTCAACAGCCAGCCGTCATCATCTGGAGGCCATCGCCAAACAACGAATCTACCATCACCTTCACACAGTCACTCAGTCAGTCCGAGTCAGTTCGACACCGAAGTCCACCAACAGTGAACCCAACACCAGCTGCCGCCACCAGAGAGTCCACCTTACCGAGAGTCTTCACCGTGTTTCTCACCGGTCGCGTCCACCGACTACTCCATCGCCAGCAGCCGCCACCAGTGATTTCGCCACCGGCCTTTGTCATCTGCCACTCCGACGTCATCCACGACCTGCCCCGACGACAAGCTCCAGCCGTTCACCTCCACCTGCTGCCTCCCTGGATCTCCACGCTAATCACCTTCATTTTATATATTTCATATCATGTATTGTGGTGCAATAAAATCCCACAAAATAATTGAGAGTGATCTATATTATATTATTGCTAGATAAGTATCATATTAAGTGGAGTCTATATTGATATAAGCGATTAACGAGTAGGTTCATATGACCAATTTTATGTTCTCCTGCTACTGATTCCCAAATTTCACTATGCTGGCGATCGAAATTGTGCATAAAAAACACTAAATTTTCATATAATAAACGGAACAAGTTCAGAAATGAGTATATGGAAGGCAGATGTATGTTGGAAGTAGCAGGGCGACTATAGGATAGTTCAAAATACGTGATACCCACAATATTAGCAATAGAATTTACCTGCTATCCATTAAATACATAGTTCATTTGTATGACCTCTTTTCTGTTCTGTTCTCCTACTCTCAATTCTGAATTTCACTAGGGTGGCTTTCAATATTGGCTATTTAAAACACTAAATTTCACGAGACACTGGTAGGGCGACTGTCCTGTGGAATCGTTCTCAATGGATGATGGTCGCACCGGCAACTATGTATTGTTCTGTTCTTCTAATAGTAATTTCTGAATTCATTTCCTATATACTATGCATTTGAAATTATCAATTTACGTTTCCAGTTCCGATATCATGCCCTCGGATTTCAATGGAAACTTGAGAAGCCCGTTCGATAGAATGTCATCTTGACATTGGTTCAAATTTCGATACATTGATGTCGAATATGAAGGGAATTTGACTAGACCTCACGATGAAATTCAGAAATATTGTAAATATGTACAAAGCCGTAAGTTACCAAACACATAGAATAGCTTCGATCAACTTACGATATTGGAACGATTTTCACATAGAAAGGGATAACTAATGCCAGGAATTGAACCAAGATATTCTATGCCAAATTAAAGTTACGTCTATAACATTGGATAATTAAATTTAAATGAAAATATGGTCTTGCCGCCCACCTGGGCAGCACAGTCGGTAGAGCTTGAGCCTACCACGTAGTCGGACGAGGTTCGAGTCCTCGGGGTGGGCACCCATTATTCACAATTATAACTCTAAAAAATTCACATTATTAAACTACTATTAAACACACCTATACAAACCACACAATAAAAAGAAAAACACTCTTCAAATATGCGCAACCCACGACTTTCAACACACAAGAAAAAGGATAAAAACCGCTGGGAAATCAACTAAACACTCACCACACAACAAGAATCCATATATAAACAATTCAACACAAGGATCAGCAACAACAACAACATCACATGACAATCACAATATGAAACATGTAATATAAAACACATACAATAACAATAAATCAAGGCTGAAGGACCAGTATGGTCTATGGCCAGGTCTCTGGACCAAATACAATATTGTTATTTATTGTTTTGCCCAACTTATAATAATATTTCAATAATACAAATTGGAATATACATATCAAGTTCTTTCTGTTTGTTGCAATAAGGAGTCTTGGTTAAGAAACAATATTTTACAAATAAGTCTATAGATGTATACAATTAAAAGATGTAAAAAACGAAGGATTTGTTTTCAAAATTAGTAATTTTAAAACAAATAACTCCAAAATTATTATAACTAAAATTACATAACTAGTTTGTACAAATAGTTCCAGAAGAAGTTGCTTTCCTGTAAATAAATATTTAACTTATCTTTAAACCTAAATTAATCATCATTTTGAAGTCAGCAAAACATTTTCTACAAGATAGGCATAACTTGGCAAAATGGTGTCTGTTGATGCGGTTACGTACGAGTTACATTGTTGATTTAACTATTTCACAGTCGAGTGCACAGTTTGCAACTATGCACCATCAAACATCGAACGTCGACGAATTATTGGAATTCGATAATTATGTCTGCTTTAATTACAACTTCAGCATGTGCCAGCATGCAGGCGTGCATTTTGCCCGAATTCCGCACGGATTTCCTCGGGAAAGTATGAAAGTGCCGTGCAGCGTACACCACTTCCACGCAACCTTTCGCATTTCCTCACGGGCGCCCACCACCTCCTCCCCACCCCTTCGAACTAACGAATTTCTAGTAATTTCTTACCACACCGGAAGCGGGCTGAAGAATGCAAGACATTGTTCACTATAAGCTGAACCTGACATGCGATTTGCTGGCGGAACTGTTTGCGCCAGGGCGTCTTCTATACGCCGCCGCCAGACGGAGGCGGCACCGGTCTGAGATTGCATTTCTATAATTCGTAACTTTTGCCTGCGCCACTGTAAATCACCATAATTTCGTGTAATTTCTTCGCCCCGCAGCATATTCTGCGACCCGAAGCCGGATATAACGGGGGCGGCAGTGGCATCTTCTTTTCCGCCAGCCGCCTCCACAGCTCCCGCAGGGCGCGCATCCAAATGTGCACATTTTAATCTTGCCTTGGAAGGCGTAATAGAATTCAGCGCACATAAATCGACGCAGCGCGCGCGTTTATTATATCCATTTCACCGCATTAAGTCTCCTTGTGAGCACTGACTTAGAGTCGACGACACGCCTTGGACCCAGATAGAGTACAAGTTGCTTCATCGATACAACAGACCAACGCTGGGACAGACACAGAATGAAAATGTAGACTCGAGAAGATTGCATCTCCTTCCACAGACTCGTGCAAGCTTTTATCCCTTGAAATTTTGACTCCAGGCGTAGATAGTACCAAACGCCAAAGTGCTTCCCCATGGCAACCAGGTATTATTTTTAATGCCGATGGGACTTGGCTGAGTTGCGGGTGTCACGTAAGTTTTCTACTGCTTGCGTTCATTCAATATATTCAAAAACTTTTAATCGGATTATATCTGTAGCCTCAGGCGTATGCAACATTTTAAGCGTTTGTAGGGTCTTGCATTCGAATTAAAATCAACATATGTCACTATTCCTAGTACGTAATCAACTATTTAACCTATGTAACCAACTATGTAACCAACTTTGAAAATACATAACATTATTTTAGGAAAGCATCTGTCATTTATACTAAATTAGTACTAAATACGTAGAATAGGAATGAGCAGACACCATGAAGTGAGTTGATCAGTAAATCATTTAATCAATGCATTCGCTGATCAGTAGAGCAGTAGTAATTGAATTCAACAATAAATTAGTAGGTCAGTATAACTTCCATAGCTGTGGATTAGAGAGGGTAAAGTTCTAATTTTTTATGACCAGATGTCTGGTCTCTACAATCTAGGAGAGTGATTAATATGTTTTTGCTGCAGCACAGTTTTATCTATTTCTAAATTTGGCGGCATACAAAAAGGAAAAATTTAAATTTGGACCCAACTCGAAGGGTGGGGATACAATTAACCGAATTCACTTGAATGGAGGGTCTCCCTGTCTCCCCGGTACAAACTTTACCCAAGACGAACCATATTAAGATAATTGCGATTGGCGTCCTTGTGAGGTATTATCTTATTAAAAAGACATCTTGTACTAACCTCATTTCGCCTTATGTTTGATAATTTCAGATTTACTAGAGTTCCGCGTATACTATTCCACTTTACAGGACGTTGAAAGTACCTAGAGCAGGATACTCATTTCTATTATAAATTTCCTTCGTTTGGGTCCCTATCAAAACTGTCCTGGAAAGACCCCCGTCTGAAGCATCTGTCAAATTTGCTCCAAGAGGGACCTCCTATCTTGGACGCCGGTCAAATTTGAAGTCACAAAGTTATTCGAGGTCCAGGCGAAATCTCCAAAAGACCGCAGACTCCAACTTGAGATCTTCTCTTCGAGGGTGTTCTATAAACATATTCCAAAAAGACCTATCCACCTAGTCTAATAAGGACTGTCATTATTCCAGTTTCAAAAACCAACATATACTACTCTAAATTTCAACTGCAAAACCTAGCCCAACTTTATTACTACTTTGTCTGAAATAACCTCAAAATAATAGTCTAAAGTTTTGAACCCTCCAGCACAAACAGAATATATAGAAGTACTAAAGCGGAACAATAAAAATTCCCTTTACTTATCAGTTAATTGTCGAAAGTGGCTGAGCTTTCACACTGGAATGCGAAAATAATACCCGAAGCAACTTCCATCAACTAGCGATATCAGAAGTTGGAGAAAGTTTAAGTGTGTGCCAATGGTAAAAGGTCTCCAAATATCACCACAGAAATAATCGATATTGTTTGTAGGTTATTTGGCGGTTGGAAATAAGAAAAAAACGAGAACGAACATGAATCTAATCCGTGGGACGAATTGGGAACGGAAGCAGAAATATGAGTGCTGGAGTGCATCAAACCCGACATCGAATTCCGAGGCGGGAATTGTAGAATCCCAGCTGGGGAGGCTCGGGGAAAGATTTAAGGTTCTTTGGAGTTAGCGCTTGCATTTGTTCGTTCCTCTACAACTGCGGCGCATCGTCGCGGGGGTTATTGGTATAGAATAGCAATCGAGTGAAACAGCCACCACGCGACGACGAGGCGACGGGCACCCCTACACACACTGCCTACTGCCGCTTGCCGCCTCCATCCAATGTGCCGCCGACGACCTCCCGAAGGGCGCAGGGCGAAAATCAATAGGGTGATTTGTGTGCCGCGGCATACACCACCATCCTACTATCCTTCCCAGCCGTATATAAATACGTAATAGAGAGATCAAACCTTGTTTATC
Organism: Mimaenictus wilsoni; assembly: GCA_027575185.1. Classification (NCBI taxonomy): domain Eukaryota; kingdom Metazoa; phylum Arthropoda; class Insecta; order Coleoptera; family Staphylinidae; genus Mimaenictus; species Mimaenictus wilsoni. Next base: position 16,768 of record JAODAC010007546.1, read on the forward strand.
CATAATTTTATAGCCGGAGGCAGACACTGAGTTACGCCTGGTTGGCCTCTGCATATTTCCTGGCATTTTTATATTTTCTACAAGCACAGTCTGTAAATTGCCGCCTTCTACAATGCCACTGACATAGCTGAAGTTTTACAAGCGTTCGATTTTTTGATTATTTTCTTTTTGGAACCGGAGCAAGCGAGGACCCAGGGTAAAAACAAGAGGTTAACTTGCGAGCCGTACTGACCCAACACGTGCTCAAGACCATCGAGCTACCTGATGGTTTTCGCAAAGTTTTTCTTGCCTGTTTTCCGAGGCCTGTTTCCGGGTTTGGTGTTTGCTCTGCACAAACACATCGAAATTTACTGCATATTAGCTCGATCCTTTGGATCCCCGCTGACTATGGCAACGGTTCGGATCGTGATCTCCACTTAAAAGGCAGCCCCGATCGCCTCGGCGTCGATGGTGCCATCCTCTTAGGACACACTTCGGCCTCTAGTGATAATGACTCCGAGGGTTGGAATTTATGAACTGACATTGATTGTTATGCAACGACGCTATAATTCCCTCTGGGGGAATGGGGACCTCTCTCCGAAGACTTTAGTTTCCGAACCATTTCTCTTCTTCAAGAGCTTCAATCTCAATTCAAGCCATTCTAACGTTCTAAACTCAATTCATATTTAGATAGCCTACGTAAACATAATGTATAAAACTTCACATAATCTAGACTTGATTTATCCTTAAAGCAAGTGCACAGTTACAAATCACTCGTTTATTTACCCAGCTCATTTTTTCCACATCATTCCAGTTTACCAATAGTTTAATCTAACGTTGATTATAATGTAACGACGCTATCCTCTGAGCGAAGAGAGGCATCTCTGTAGATTCTAGTTTCCACGCAATTTCTCTCCTTCCAGAGCTTCAATCTCAATTCAGGTTATTCTAAAATTCTGAACAATTTATATAACAGAAATTATAGTATGAGTAATATATAAATAATTTCGTCTAAAATCCGATCTGTCATCAATTCGAGTGAATTCCAATTATTGGGCATAACGTATAATTCATATAGCTACGTATAGTTAGGATGGTGCCTTCTGTGTCTGGACTATTACTAGCTGGCAACTTACGACCAGTGGGTCATCGGGTCGTTCATTTGCTAATTTCAAGTTACTCATTTTTAAAGACTTTAGGGGTGATGGTCAATATGGGCCATTCTCTCTTTACGATAACTACATGTCTACATAGGTACTAACTACATAAGTAATAACTTCTTTACGAAGTGCAAATCGCATCTAAGAGTAACGGTCACGATGGCGGCCCAAGCCCGCTTCTCTTCCCACATTGCAATATATTCGCTATTTATGACCGAGCACCACGAGCCGGATGTTTATAGCAAGCAGAATTTCCCGCCGCTTTCAATGATTGATATGAAATAAAGTTTATACGTTATTGGATCTTGTCGAATCAAGTTCTCTTTACCATAAATTTAATTAACAAGATAAGCATTCCCCAATTTGACAAATTCAACATTTAATGAATCAACTTAGGTTAGTTTAAGTCCAGCCAAGTGGCGCAGTGGTATGGTCGATCACCACTGACCATGAGGCCCCGGTTTCCGATTCTCAGTGGGGATGCATATTAAAGTGAATTCTTCTTCTTATCAATAGTGTTAGCCTCCAATATGACTAATTACATTGAAAACGAATTGAATAAAGATAATGACCATGGCCTCTGTTAGACCAAGTATTGTTAGATCACCTATTTTAATAGTATCTGGCTTCTTTGTATAAAGGAACACGTAGATATTAAGAGACATGATTTGCGAGGGTAAGATAGTGACAAGTCAACATTACTGAACCACCAAATTCGCGCATAGCCCTATTAATATAAAAAAAAGATTTTCAGCGGATGGAACATTCCTTTGATGTTTGTAACCACATAGTGATATTTGTGGCCCCAACATTTGACGACCGTGACATGACCGTGACAAGTTCACTCGTTTGCTAATTTTTGCACATCATTGTCGGTTGTCATTGTCAGTGTCAGTTTAAACTGACGTTCAAGCAATTACGCTATAATTACCTCTATTGACATGAAGGAGTTCTTTGTGAGGAGACATTTTTCGACAGCATTTCTTTGCTTAGAGACAGATAGATAACCACAGAAACACCAAAGAAAGCGAACTTCACCAGTTCTCTAACCAACCTATATTCCTATACACATCATTCCTCTTAGTCAACAGTTTAATCTTAATTTAAAAGATTGCTACCATTTGAACCTTAATTCACAGTAATGGCAGGAACACTTCCGGCAACCAGATATACATAATTCATAAATAACTTCGTAAAGCGTGTCAAAATATATATAATGTGTATAATTAGTTGCCTAGTGTCTTGCAAGGAGTATGTCTGCCAACGATGTATCAATATAAATGAGTAAACATTAATTAGCTTCGCACTTAACGCGGAAGGAAAATACAGTACAGTCATCCGTCTTACAGCAGCTGAAACTGTTGCTGCATGAAAGTCTGCGGTTTGATACAAGCGTGTTGGCTGGATGTTGGCGAAAGGGGGGCTCATGTTGACGTTGACGCCGCCGAAGTTATAAAGATGGAAGTTGCGCAACTTGGCAAAACCGCTTGACGCCCCCGGAACTTTTATTTTATTCACGCGCGAGTGGTCGTAGTTCATCACCGCTGCCAGCACCACCGTGCCACAATCACCTCCATCAGCATATTCAAATTACTCTCATAACCCCATATTATTCACTCGTAATGCACGATCGTAAAAAAGCCATTGCATAACCGCAATCCCAAACGTATCGTAACCTCAAACAAGTTGTAAAGCGGTTGCCAATAAATAAATACGCGCATTATTCGCACTCGATTTGCCTGCATATTGCGAAGCATTCTGCAAAAGGGGGTGTTCAAAATCTTGCAACTTGTGTTGCTGGTCTCTTGTTGTCTTGTTTCGTCCTGGTTCCTTTTACTCTACTCAGCTGTACAGTGCTTTCCTATTTATGTTTCGCTTTCACGCTGCATTCGTCGATTTTCAACTCCATTACGCAAAGTGTTTCATGGCCGACGATGGGCGGTGGCGGTTCTAATACGCCGCCTCCGATGCGGCGGGCACCGTCCGGAATTTGCATAGCAAGGAGCACGACTAGATATATATGCGCCGACATCCTACCACCCACGCCGCCACACACACCAACGATCGATGTTTTTAATATTTCTGCAGTGAGGGTGGATGCGATAAATCATAACTTTCGGACGTTTCGAATCCACGAGCATCGTCCGCTTTCCGTTATGTTGATTGCATGTGGATGTTGGCAGTTGGCCGTCGTCCTCGCATGCGAAATATCAATCTTGAATTTTCGGCGCCTGTGCGGTGAAAAAAACATCAAGCCCAGCACGCCCAGCACGACAGGGCAAAAAGCTTTGAATACGTTTGACAAGCGGTACAACGGGGACGGTGGTTGGTGGCGGTAGCCCCTCTGGTTTCGCATTCGCAATGTGCGTGGTTATGGCATTCTCGTATGTCGGACATCGTTTGTTGACTTCCAACCAGGGATGAAAAATTGTTTCATATTGCAATCAGTAGCACAAATCACGACAGTGATTTTAATTGTTTTTATATCTTCAATTAATATCAGTTTCCACAGCGGTTGTACTGCTCTTTTTGCTATGTATGCTTTAGAGATCAAACAGGGTACTGGATAAAACCTTTTTGCAACTGATGACTTAATTGATATTTTTTACTCGTTCAACCTGTAACTGTTATATACCCTACTCTAATTTCAACTTCTGCAAATTTCCCCTACGTTATTATACAACTGCGACTATCACATTTGCAATTAACCCAGTTTAATTGATAATGGTCTAGACAAAATGAATGTTGGGTTTCATAAGTTAGATAAAGAATATCAGTGGAAAGGTAAAAACTAGAAAGAAAAAAAACGTGGTATGTCTACGTCCGTTTTTTTTCTTTCTTTTCTTTCCAGGAACAAATCAACACTATCAGCCAATTCGTACTCCTCCTCTTTCATCTATATTTCGTGTACTCCAAAGGGAAACTGGTATCTCACTCAAATCCTCTTGTCCTCTTCTTCAAAAATTGAATTCTAATTCAGACGATTCTCATCATTCCATCCTCAACTCATATTAGAGAACTTGTAGAGAAGCATAAATGTCGTCTAAATCTTCAAATCATCCCAGTACCCCCTTCAAACCATGTGGATACTCCTAGGAGTACATATATTCCATAATTTTCTAGGTATATTTGGAAATCCTTCCAGGAATAAATCAACAGTTTCAACTAATGCTTGCTCCTCTTCTTTCAGCTATCTTTCGCGACTCCACGGAGAAAGGGTATTTCTCTTTAACTTGTCTTCTTAAAAAAACTTCAATCACAATTCAGACGATTGTCCATATTATATCCCCAAGTCATATTAAAGAAATTATAGAGAAGCAAATTTGTCGTCAAAAATATAATTATAAGACAACAAAGGTCTAACATATTCTAGTGTTTCCGTGCAACTTTTAGCATTTTTGGACTTTGCACAGGAGGCAAAGTTACAAAAGACAAACCTTGAAACTCTGATTCAAACAAACTTCAAATAATGCAAGCACTCAAATTAAATCGTCATGTCAGATATATTGTTTCCAAAATTTATGATCTGGAGGTACATATTCCATAATTCCTTAGGTATATTTGGGAGTCACGATGGTTTAGCACCTACCCTGTGACACATCTAGGTAGACCCTCTTAATTTCTTCTCTTAATTTCCCTCTAATCCAAGGTTTAGACTGCAAATGAATTTGACCAGGAGTGCAAATCCCACGCAAATCCACCTGATCCAATCAAACTTCGAATCATTCCAGAACCCCTTCAAATCGTATATACATCCCTAGGAGTACAGGTACCAGACTTTGAGAAACAATCGTCTGTTTCTAAAACCTTTGACTTGTAACCTTGCATATTCCATGATTTCCTGAGTATAATTGGAAATCCTGAACATATTCATCACTGCTTGATACCGCACTTTGTAATCAATCCGATTCCAATCAAATTGATGCTATTCAAAATATTGTGGTCCTATTTTTGTTTAATCTTACCTCATAATCCTATCTTGGGGCAGGAGTAAAATGTAAAATGTCACCCACGCAAAACAATCTGAGACTATCAAACTTTAAATCATCCTAGTCCTTCAAATCAAATGTGTATTCCTAGGAGACTTACTTTGAGAAACAATCTATTATTTCCAACACGTTTGGATTATGAAGGGTGCCCTCCTGTTATATGATTTCCTGAGCAAATTTGAAAATCGTGGTAGTACACTTCATTCAGAGTGCTGAAACCTATTCTGCCAAACTTGTTACCAGATCCCATTAATGTATCTCAACTTTTTCATTAGTGGTTCATACCACAGTTTGCTAAATCTCTATAATAAATTTTAACTTTTCCAAATTTTTTTTGTTTGATTTTACCGAGCATCGACTGCTATGGTCATTAGCTCCATTCAATTATTTTTCAATGTAATTAGTCATATTAGTGGCTAACCCTATTGATAAGAAGAAGAATTCACTTTAATATGCATCCCCACCGAGAATCGAACCCGGGACCTCATAAACAGTGGTCATCGACCATACCACTGCGCCACTTGGCTGGACTCCAAATTTATTCTATTCAATTTAATGTGATACATTTTTGATTTCATCCGATAAATATGATGTCCAAACGTTTTTATAAATCCAAAACAATCTTTGGTTTGGTGTCAAACTCCATCTTTTCATAACATGTATGCCCCTAGGAGTACCCGTATCACATTTTGAGAAACAATATATTATTTCAAAATTTAGACTCTCTGATTAAATTTTGATTCTCCCCATAATGTTCTCCAACTTATTAATTAGAGGTAGATACCACACTGTGTTAAATCAACGCCAATCTATTTTAACCCTCTCAAATTCATAATATTCAAGTCCACTTTTTATTTAATCCGATGACACCAAATCTCCCCATTCTTAAAATAAATCTAACAAATCCAGGCCAAGTTGCAAATTGTATTCTTATCGTCCCCTTTTCTTCAAATCGAAATCCTCAATCATCGAAACGGCACCCAGCCCTAAGGCACGACACGTGCGTGTTACATGTTAAGACATTCAATATAAGAACAAAGCTGAAAGTGGCGCATTGAAATACAGAGAAAAAGCAATGGCTAAATTCCAGTCGAGCCTTTGAAAATCCCTGTCGATACGAGTATATTCACCAGATATTGATAAAAAATCGTACGAGAAACCGCTATTTGTCCCGCTTTCTTCTTCACTGCCATCCAACATACAGATATATTGTTTGTCTGCTTGCATCCGACGGATTAAGGCGGCGGTATGCGATTGTGTGCGCAATTCCACATTTCCACAATCGAAGAAGACTTTAACTTCGCGTAAAGGGGATCAAATAGACGGGCGCGCGATAAAAGTGTTCACGGACACACCGGTATTCCCATGACCATCGTGAAATAGCTTTCAAATAATATTATCCGAATTATTTACAATGTAATATATTTTATATTGCACTATTCTCGGATATAACCTATACGGATAGGACCCATAAAAGTATAGTAAAATATAGCCGTGCTACAAAGTCGTTAAATATACATATTCAATAATCTTATGTAATGTGAGATTTTATATGTATATTTTAGGTGACTTATATGGATATGGGTAAATGCGCAAGGTTTGTCACTGTTCTACATTTGAGAGAACCTTTTCCTGTTTCCTCGCTCGAGACTGGGGTATCCCTGGGGGGAATCCTCATGGAATTATCGATTATACTATGTACGCATTGGCTTGAAAAAGTGCAATAAAACCTTGCCACCTCCAGCCGCCACCCCGTCGCGTCGGCGGCGTATTGATTGTGCGTTAAAAAGCGATATTCACGCTTGTGGTGCCGGTCCGTAATTGAACGTGTAAACTGTAAATAACCAGGTTCCACGAGAGTGGGCTGAGTGTGAGAGCGGGCGAGGTTCAGGGGATTTATCACCGCTAAAACCGACACCGGAAATTATGAATTTGAACAATTGCCCACAGAACAAGCCGTGCTAACGATGTTTGACTGTGGCCGGTTAGCCTGTAGGCAATTAGTTGTTGCGCATGTGTTCATTTAAAGTTGGCGGAAGATTGGTTATGTAGTGACAGCCGTGTATGCAACCAGCGCTGCAAGGCATCAGCATAACAAAGCAATATTCCCCGGAGCAACGCGGGGAAAGTGGCGGACCATTTCATAACTGACACACGACCGCCTTCAACTTCAGTTGCAACTTTGAGGTGCCGCCACTGTTTGGCGGCGGCAATCCCACGAGCGTTTGCAGACGTCGCGTCAAGATGTAGGGTGATGCAGAAGAAGGATAAGCAGGGTGGGGAGTCGATGCCGCATAAAAGTCTTTTTCAGTTTGCATCCGCACCCGACGTGAACATCATCGAGGGGTGGTTTTGTGGATGGCGCTGGACGTGTTGGTTGCGTCGACCGGGGGTTGAAAACCGGTAATCGTCAGTTGGAAATTTTGTACTTTGCAGATCTGAGGTGATATCACATTTTCCTTTTTCTGCTCCATTCCTGAATTGGATAAGCAAATATCGTGTCTCGTCTTGTTCTTTTCCGGTTTCAAATCGGCGCAAATTGGAAAAGCTCCAACAGTGCAACTGCAATCTCCGAAACCGATAAGACCTGTAGAAAATAGTTTTCAAGTAGTCTCATTTGGAATATTTCCTAACTTGGAAAAATCAACAATTTACACGTAAATTTTTGTAAACAAGTGTTTAGCATATACTGTATGTACAGCAACATCTGCTACAATCACGCGCATGGACATATGCAATTCAGAGAAATGTGAAGGAGCGCCACCTAGCGGGAAAACCCGTGCCTGTCATGGGAGAGCCTGATACGGGCAAACGAAAATAATCAGTGTGAGAGGAATTGTCTTCGTGCAATGGAGCACAATGCATCTGGCATGTTCAGCCTAGGTATGTCAAAAAGTAATACTCCCATTCAATACTTTTCGGTACTTTAGGTATTACTTATTGGTACCTAAAGAAAGATAAGTACCGATTGCATCGATATCCAACGATCAGATACGAAGTATCAATACTTTCATGCAATACTTTGGTGTCAATACTTTTCCATTCCTATGTTTACGGTACCAAAAAGTAATCAAAGAATCGCTACTTTTTGACATTCCTAAGCCGAACCCTCCACATGCAACGTGCTTCATTACACAATGTCAGCTCTGTCACAGACTTCAACCGGCAGCCCGTATCAGGCTCTCCCATGACAGATACGAAGTATCGATACTTTCATTCAAAACTTTGAAATCAATACTTTTCCATTCCGATACTTTCGGTACCAGAAAGTAATCAAAGAATCGATATTTTTTTGACATCCCTAGACCTAACCCTCTACATGCATCGTGCTTAATGACTCCACTGACACAGACTACAATCGGCAGTCCATATCAGGCTCTCCCATGACAGATTCGAAGTATCGATAGTTTCATGCGATACTTTGATATCAATACTTGTCCATTCCGATATTCTCGGTACCAGAAAATAATCAAAGAATCCATCCTTAGACCGAACCCTCCACATGCATCGTGCTTCAATACACGATGACACCTCTGTCACAGACTACGCCTTTCCGCTAGGTGGCGCTGCATGTCTCAGAATCATCATGTGCAAGCCCGTGCGAGTATCACATATTTCCGTTGAGGTATAGGACCATTCATTAAAATTTTTAGACCCAGCTTGTACATTATGATACTATATTTGTTTATAAGAAATACTGTTCACATGGTCTAAAAATAAACGAAAAATGAAAAAGACACTCATCATTTCTCTTCGACCACTTCCACTTTATGTTTATTCAATATCATTACACACCTCGAGCGCTTTCGCATGATACCATTATTGCTTCACACACAAAAACAATCAGATGCAGCGAGCTGTATAATTTAGGACGCATTGTATGTATATGCGTGCAGATCAGCGAATATACGGATATGCAAAATGTAAATGTGCTCACCGTGTTTTGAATACGAAATGCGTACATCAACCGCCGGGCGGCGGTGGCGATGTTTTGATGTGGCATGATGTGCCATTTGCGTTGGCGGTTACCGTGCCATCATCAGAACGGTGGCGCCTTCCAGATGGAAAGTTATTGTCGAATTTTGGGTCGACCGGATTTCATATTCGCAGTCACCAGCCGTCCCCTAAAACCCTTAGGTCTTCATTGTCGCTAGCAATTTAGAGCTTCATTCGTGTCTATGACAATTTACACCCTCGGAGCATCTTAATGTGATTTAATTTGAACGAAGGGCGGTTGATGTTTACTGCGAGCATCGGATAGGTGGATTGCGACAAAGTAACCTAGGCTGATCTAATTTGTGTTAAGGCACAACTCAGTTTCGGTAACAATATCATATCTTAGTTTATCTCAAGCTATGCCGGAGTAAATTGTGTCAGATGTAATCAAATTTATTTTAAATTTGATTTTGGGATACTTACACAGAAGAGATTTTGTTTAGATTGGACTATTCAGCTATGATATTTAGAATAAACATTTATGACATTAGGAAAACATGTTTCATTCAAGTTTATTCTGATTATATAGGTTAAAGGGCTTCATTTCAGAATTTATTTTAGAATAAAATAGCTTAATTTATTGATAAGTGATTCATTTTTTTGTATTTGTTTTGGAATTTTATGACAATAAACGACTCTAAAATTATTGGGCATATGCCTGTCTTCCTAGTAGGTTATCGACCAGGGCTATTCGAGTAAGCATGAGGGAGATGGATAGTGTTTAACTTTATCCTACAAACCTTGGTGGCGCTTTTAACCTAGAAATATGACTCATTGTTAAAATCGTTAAAAGCTTCCTGTGGCCTGATGTTCAGCCAGTAATTGCGAATTGTATCGGTCCCAATTACTGGCCCTTGTGTTACCTTACCGCATGCCTCCACTGAACAATGTAAATTTGTTATCCTTACAATTAGCAGTGTATTAAGTCTGTCTTAAGTTGTTTAATGAGTATTAATGAAGACGAAATATTCTATTAATGAATAACATTCTATTAATTAGTGACAACACAGTTGAGGTACAACATTCCTTAATATTGGACCTAAATTAATCAATGGCTATCATCTACCAGCAAGGAATTGCTTAAGTAGTTTCGGCAATTACGACGCAAATACAATCGTTAGGAAGCAAATGCCAATTGGAATACAATAATAATTTACATACGAGAACCTCCAATATTTAAGATCGAACATGGTTAATTCATCTTAATTCAATTGACCAATTAATCTACTAGACCATCCAGCAGTGGATATGCGAAGGAATACTATTTCGTCTTTGAGTGATAAAATAACTGTCGCCCAACAAATAAACTAAAATAAATCATCCGTCTTAATATTTATTTAAATTTAAATTTAATAAAAATCAAATAATAAAGACCCCCTCCATTTTGGAGGCAGTCGAGATGGTTGCATAAGCATATGTGCGACTCCACCGATGAAAATAGTACTCTCCTTCAACATATGCGGCGCTAATATTTTTGTCCCCACCGGCTTCAAGGAAGTCGGTGATCTGTATATAATCTGTGTTATTGGCCATTATATGGTTTAGAACATTGTTTCCCAAGGTGGAGCGTCGCCCCTTTGTGCGGGGTCACCTAACATGCATAGTTGCTATTGAAATTTGAAAATTCTAAAATTCTTTAATATTAACATTCACGTTATAAAATAACAAAAGCGTATAAAACATAACCTCATTGTTTTAAATGTAGAATAATTTCGTATTGTAATAAATTGCACAAAACTAACATACATTTCAGAGTTTTTCAGAATATATTTCTAAAATTCTTTCAAAAATCAACCTTTAACAAACATAACCCAAAAGCAAATAAGTATTATATACAACCCTGAAAATTCAACGTTTCGACTGGTTTAAAAACAAATTACAACAATCTGCGTGTCAGCTCAAACGTATAACTTTGGAAGAACAACATTAAAAGTAATGCGATACTCATTGGAGGCAGGCGGTTGGCAAAGCGGTAGGGCGAGGTGGCAAACGTAAATGATAGGCTTTGCTAGATAAATGCGCTCAAACGCGGTGGCAAACGCAACGGAAACGCTCTCGCATACTTTTGCAGCAGCGTTTGTGTAATTTGAATTGCGTCCCCCGCCAGCACCCCGCAATCCAACGCAATGTTTTGTAATCGCAAGGCAGTTGGCACAATGGGATTTCCTTGGCATTTATTTTTCATCAGCCCACGACGCACCGCGTGCAACGGCTTTGAATCGCGCCCGAGGGCGACGCGCCGGCATAATCTCAAAGTTAGTACGCAAGTGCCTCCCTTTTGCGCATCGCCGCCGTTGTTGCCGCCGACGACATTGCTTTTGCCGCCGCCGCCAGCTTGCTCGAAGTTTTATCATTTCCACCGACACACAAAAGACTTATCTGTCGCGGCGCGTCGCTGAAAAGCGCACATAATAAAATGCTCGACACCGCACACGGCGCGAGTTATCAGCACTCGAATTGAGTTAGCGTAACCTAAGTCAGTACGGAACGACAAAATTAATTGACGCATATTCAGCTCCTGCCCTCATTCTCCTCCCAGCATTGTCAACATTGTGGAATAGTTCTGTCAGTACATGCTATTTTGAGTTAGCACATTGTAGCATATATAATATTATGTCTTATTTTATTTCTAGTTTGTGTTAGGATAAATTGCGTTAAAATCGAACAGTTTATTAAATTATGCCATTTATAAAATTATATATACGATATGCGCGTGTTTGGTAATGGATCTTTTCAGGTAGTCTAAACTGAAGCATCTTTTTTTTTCCTTTTTATTCAATTATGTTAGGTTTGAAGCTTGTTTTAAAGTTTCTATAACAATAGACAATAACGACTTGTGTTCGTAAAATTTAATTGAATTGATGAAAAGTTGCTAACAATAAGCATTAAAATTGGTGTACATTCATCGTGATGGATTTTTTTGAACTATACAATGTTAAGTTAGAGTATGTAAGCAAAGCCGTTGCACAGTGGTTCATTTTACAAAAAAGCTGGACTTTATTTTGGTCATAGAGAGTTCAAATTTTCAGAATTCACTCGTGGCATTATTTTATTGCATATGCATGTTAAACTTGTAAT